>JAWLRI010000795.1:1688911-1723091 GCA_034781795.1 Crypturellus tataupa
AGCCAGTTGCCAATCCACCTCACTGTCCACTTATCCATCCCACATCTCCAGAGCTTGTCCAGGAGGATGTTGTGAGGAGATCAGGTGGGCCTTAGGGCCTTAGGGGGATTTTAGAACAAATAAAACACTTTGGACTTAAGTGACTTAAGTTTTTGCCAATGGTTCATCCTGGCAGTGGATTCCCTCACTGCCTTAAGGAAGGAAATCAAGGACATGTCCACATTTCTGGGGATGATGCTGAGCACGAGATACCTCTGGCTAAGCAGAGTAAGGCCATGAATGCCAGTGTTGGGTCACCCGTGCAATTCGACCGTCCTGCTGGGTTTCTCCAGGACACTTTTGGAAAACCTATATGCCACAACACTATTTCTAATGAAATGCATCTTGTTGTGATGATTTCATGTTTTTTTGTATTTTTTTTTTTTATGGTTTGCTTGATTTCAAAGTATGGCAGCAAAAAGGAGTAACATTTCAAGTAACAATATCAGGTCGATCTCTCCTTTTTTCATTTATTCATTAATTTACGTATGAGATAGACAGATGGACTTTCAGTCCTGCACCACTCTGGGGGCTGAGCCCTCAATGCAGAAATTCAACAGACCGATTTTTGAGTTTCCAGAGCTACACTCCAAGCTCACAGCTCCCTTTCTCCAGCATTTATACTCCCCTCGGTGGATAATCTCATTAGATCACAATCAACTTGGGGAAGGAAAAAAAGGAAAAACGAAACAAAACAAACATATCTCTAAAACTCAAGGTAAGTTGGTTATACAAAAACCCAGGCTTTAGACTTGAAGAAGGTAAAACCTATTCTACCTTCCAAATCAAACCTCAGCCTCGCTGTGCTCTAAGGCAGCAATGCTGCCACTGGAGCACAGCCAAGATACTTTAAGGTCAAATATAAACCCACATGATAGATGCAATCAAGTTCACGGGAGCACAGGGAGTATGCACAGAGCTGTGTCTAATGGGTTAGTGCCAGGATCAGAGAAGGTTTCATTCAAACCAAACTGTGCCTCCCTCTTTGGGCTGCCTCAGTAAACGCAATCCAAGACCTAAATCCAGGTAAGGTATGAGAATCTGGCCCCTAATGATTACATGCTCATAAAATCCACATAATATTGTTGTTCTTTCCACTAAGCAGCACAAACAAATGTATCAATTAGATTTTTGCCAGGTACTGTACATATTGCAAGTGCTTCAAATAAATTGCTTTGTTGCAAAACGGAGCCTATCCAAGCTCCAGCAGGGATGGGTGGTCCCACTCCAAATTGCTGTGGGTATACATGCCTTTACTAGGCCATAATTTTGCAGGGAACGCTTCAAAATCACTTTTCAAATGCTCAATTCCTAAAGTTGACATAGGCGCTCTCTGCAGACAAAATTAAGGGAAGCTATAAAAGAACGGAAAGCTAAAAAAAGAAGACGGGTCCAGATGGAGTCCCTGCTGAATTCTATAAAATATTTACAGATCTTCTGTCACCAAAACTTACGCTTCTTTTTGATGAGGTGGAAACCAAAGTCCCTCCACCTGTCCTTCTTTGTTTGTTTGTTTTTAAATCCTCATAGAAGAAATAATCTTGTGGAGGAAGAGAAGTCACAGACATCCCTTCATCTGCAATTACTGCAAGTAACGCCAGTTTATCAATGCTGATTCAAAAATTCCACACACACAGAAAAAGAAGAGATATTGTCTCTTTATTTAATTTAGCTCTAAGTTATTCCCTAACTTCCAAGTTAAAGAGCTTGTTCATTAAAATAGATACAGATAAGCACAGGCTGATATTGCCATCGTTCACAGAACAAATTAACAGTCCGGTCCCATGACAGTGCTGTCTCCAGATACTAAAAGATACTTCATCATGTGCAATAAGGGCAAAACATCCACTTTTCATACAATATTAGTCTATTTTAGAGCACACATCCTTATAGTACATGGTATCTCCAGATTTGTAGGAAAAGGGAGAGAAGGAAAGAAGGTGCAGGTCCCAGCTCTCAGACTTCTTGCTGCACATTATGCAGGCTATTCCTGATCCTTTCTCTGTCTCCAGAACAGGGCTAAAAGGTAAAATACAAAGGGCTAAAATGCAAATATTTTCCATTGCAATCCATGCATTAAACCAGTATTTCGATCTCTGTTGGGTCTTTTCAGATCCGTGCATTACAAACAACTCACAGAACAAAGAACTAGATCCTCAGCAGATTAAAAAGAAATGAAAAAAAATACTATAAAGAAAAAAAAAGAAAAATAAAAAGGAAAGAAATATGCAGAGATGCTTCTCTTGAGTTCATTGTTTTCATTGCTCAGTGCAGCATTTTCCCTCTTAGACGCAGAAGAAGTGACTGGATAACGAATTGGTCTCCACTAGCTGTTGACTTGATGGGCACTACAATTAATTCACATTAGCATGCCGTCCTTCCTTCCCCTTCACACTTTCAGAAATGTCTCTCTAAACCAAGCTATGATTACCAGGCATACATAAAAGCTTCAGAAAAACACTCCTCCACAAGCATATGGCAGAGCAAATTTGTCCATCATTGAAAGCTTTTCATGGCATTTATCTCGAAGAAGGTAGTACACTACGTGATATAGATGTCTCTACATCTATAGATGTTGGTTATATTCAGAGCTTTCCCTTATCCATCTCTTTTTCCTGCAACCCAGGAGAGCATCCTGCTGTCTGTAGATGCTGTAGTTGGCTATTGAGGATCTTGTGGTAACATCCACCCATAATCATGACCCATAATGTCAATGTTTTGCTTTCTATGAGCTGTAGGAGATCTCGGTCATGTGCTTTGGCATGGAAATTCAGCCAATACCTTAAGTCAAGTCTTGTGCTAGCAGTCAAAGGACAAAACAATTCTGCTATCTGGGCAGCTAATAGCTTTTAAGGAAGATAACATCTTCAAAAACAATATTCAAAAATCTCCACTGGTTTAGCTAAGCGCTTTTTGTAACTGCCAGATGCAACAATCAGTACTGAAAACTTTGAAATAATCACAGAATCACAGAATGGATGAGGTTGGAAGGGACCTCTGGACATCATCTAGTCCATCCCCTTCTGCTCAAAGAAGCTTACCAAGAGCTCAGGACCACCAAATATCTCCAAGGATGAGGATGCCCCAGCCCTTTCGGGTAACTTGTTCCAGTGCTCACTCATCCTCATAGTAAAGACATTTTCCCATATGTTCCTTATATTCACACACATTCCTACCACAGGCACACTGTTCATAATGTTCCTCATCAAAGAGCATGAGGAACACGGCAAACAGTATTTAGTATATGTGTTAGCTAAGAAAATATAAAGACAACCACTGGTATGAATTGAGACCTTACCCGTTAAGATAAATCAAAGAATCTCTAAAAAAAAACTCTAGAAAAATCCCTAAATCAAGAATCTCGTTTCAGAACACACTGAGTTAGTTCCCCCTTCCTGATCTAACAGCATGGCAAAGGCTCTCAAGCATGACAAGATGGAACAGCTCTTAAAACAATCATCTCAGAAAACATAATTTCATTAGAGCAGGCTGACCCTGGCTGCTTCTACTCGTGTTACCATTTTCACTGACTTATTTCATCCTGCTTTTTAAGCAAATACACACAAACCCTCATGACATCCCCCTCCATGCTGGCCCAAACAAGAACACGAGCAGAATAAGACGTGTGTGAGCGCTGGGCTCAGCAGTGTAAAAGGCTGCAATGTCTTTCTTTAGTGGCCATTTCATATGCAAGAGTTAATATTGCCTAATGCACACGAGAAAAACTCTTCTAGCTCAGCTGATAAGTCGGAGAATTTGAGGTCCAAAACATACTAAAAACAGCTACAAAGGAAACATCAGAATATAATCTCCCTTTTCCAAAGTGCAGTGTTGAAAACCTTGGGTCTAGGCAAGCAATAGACCTTCAGAAAAGATGTTTTTCTTCTCCTCTGCCTTTACTCACTGTTTTAAAAGCCTCACATCCTATCTCGTCACAGCGGAAACATCCAGCTGCTCTTCTGAAGAGGCATTAGTTAAAACAAAATGCTCACGTGTGCCTAGTCTTCCTGCCACTGAAACCCGCGCAGATAAATTAAACTTGAAGGACTCTTGGGCTCTTAAAATTCAGGATCTGCTTTAGTTTGCAAAATCGGAGCTGTCTGAAAGCTGCATTTCCTGAAATGAGAATACCTGCTTAGCTTTCAGGCATTTCATTTGCTAACTCTCCTGCAGTAGTTCTGCATACCTGAGTTTCTCCTTCATTGAAAATAATTTGGAGTTTTAATGCACATGAACCTATATGTGTGTGTATGTGTGTTTAATTATAGTGTACAAACACGCATTAACTTTAATTGCATTAAATCAAATAACTTTTCAAATGACTCCAAGAGAGAGATACCTCTCAGCATGCCCAAAGCACCTGGATTTCTAGTGAACCTCAATATATAATTCCCACATCAGTATGGATTTGTGTCTCTCAAACACCAGCCAGTAATGAACTGAGCCAGTGATACAAGAATCCTACATAAAAATAACTCCCATTGGGAACTAGCTAAAATTCTTCTTCAAATGGAAAATATTAGCCCGCAGTTTAAAGCTGTGCCCTCTGCAGAGCTGCTTATGTTCTTAATTCTCACAGAAACTTTCAGTATCTTCATCCAGCCCAGCTTTTGCTGTTATTTAACCCATAGGAAAAGCTAAAATGACATGTGTTCCTTCTTGCAGAAATTTGTGAAATTTTTCCATTTAACTAAGCAAAATGCTACAATTTTTGTATCATTTTTTGAAGCATGACACAGGTAAGTCATTGTGGACCTTTTCAGCCAACTTTCTTGAATGGGTCTGCAGTCATTATTAATAAAAAGAGTCAAGCCAGTAGATCAGCCTTGACCTTTCTGCAAGGACAGAGAATGTATTTTGCTTATCAGCTCCTCAAAAGAGTAAGCAGAGGGTAGAAATACCTGTTTACAGGCTAAACTGAAGGCTTGTTCTCCCTACAGACGTGCTTTGATAGCCTGCATGCACTGATACTACCCAGACGGAGAGATCTTTGCATGCTCAGGACATGACATTTCCACGTTATAAACTCATCAAGAGCAGCCAACCAAGCATGAAGCAAGAAGCAGCATCCGAAGTCGCACGTGACAGTATTTCCAAGCCGCATTTCCGAGACACCGACAAATCAAGGAGGATTGGGAATGAGATGCCATGCCGGAGAGGAGACCAGTTGCTTAAACACTGGTCTATGGAGCTCAAGGGGGGAAATAATTCTCTTAGGGGGACTTCAATCTGACTGGCATATGCGTGACGTCTCCTGCTGCCAGCACCAAAACATCCCTAGAATTATTTAATATTGCAGATGACAGTTTCCTAACCCAGAAAGCCAAGCGTTCGGCTCAAGGGAATTTTGCATTAGACCTCATCTAGATATGGAGGAATTGATCAAAGAACTGAAAATTAATAGCTGCTATACATATATATGTATATATATTTAACAGAATAAAACTAGAATGTTAACAAGATATCCTTAGGCTTTATAGGAGTTTTAAAAAGGTCTGTTAGCAAAAAAAAAAAAAAAGGGGGTGGGGGGAATCAAAACTGCTAGAAAAATTAAAATATGAACAGGCTCTAGGAAGTCTGGGGACTTTTCCCTGGAATTCTAAAACTGCTAGCTAAGGCAATGCATTTTCCACAGGAGAAGAGGAAGACTGCACAAAACATTTATGAAATGTTATATACAAACTCAAGATATTCATATATGAACAAAGGAGCCATTTGATTAAAAAAAAAAAAAAAGAAAAAAAAAGAAAAAAAACACTCAGACAAGTAGAAAAAGGACTAAAACAAATTTTGGAGTTGTGTCAGGACAGAAGCAACTAATGTGGAAATAATTTAGAAAAAGCAAGAATATTGATCCTTGTTTTATATATTTATATTTATATACATAAATCACTCCTATAAAACACTGGGCTTTAACAGTCACTCAACAAAGTCTCCAACAGAAGAGCAGGGGCAAGCAGCAATTTGGCTCATTAGCGCTGATTTGTTTGTGACACCTTTGAGGAAAAAAAAGACAACAAGGCAATTCCACCAGAAAAATGAAGCTAAAGGGTAAAATGGATAATAACAGTGCTCAGTAATGGCCTTGTAGTGTGAAAACAAAACTGAGGAGGAAGAAGAAAGACAAGAGCAGCAGCTGACATTGGACTCAGTTAAAAGGAGAATGTTACAGTTCACCCCTCTGGTTTTCTACTCCTCAAAGGGAGCTCAACATTGGTTCTGCAACTACTGGAGATGCAATCGTTAGCCACAAGAAGCATTTACATTTTGCTATTAAAAACACAAAACCACATGGATTTATGGGACCTCCCAATATCTTACCTGCTGCAATACCCTTTGGTCCATGGGATAACACGTTGTGCTGATAGGGGTGAAGACACCATGCTGACGCACACAGACGTCTGCAAGGCATCAAGGCGGCTCTGATTAAAACCTAATCAGCCCAACAATATCAAGCTGCAATTACACGCATGGAATTATTGCTTCCAGAGGAGTCCAATGGGGATTGATACTTGGCTGATCATTTTTATCAATGACTTAATAGAAAATGTTTACGGTCAGGGTGCCGGAAAGAGTATATGGATCATCTGATGGCCAACCTAGTTGACCATCATTCGGAAGACCAAAAATTTTGTGTAAGCCTCAAATTTATGATGAACTTATGATCAACAGACACAGAGGAAGGACTAAGGAGGTTGTATCACCCTGTACTTGCCTCTGCAGAACCCAGCAAATGTCATGTTGAGTCCAATGCTCTGCCCAGTCCCCCAAAATGTTGACAGAGGCTCCAATGAGAAGCCGGACACCTCAGAAAGTACCAGAAAAACACATTTTTTTTTTTCCTCAAAGATTGTGATCTGCTGAGTTTAACTAAATGTAGACTTAGGCCCGGCTTTATCTAAATGTTCCTGTGTGGGTACAGTCACTAATTGGTTCTTTGAGTAGCAAAGCAAACAACTCCTTGCTAGAGTCTGGAACAACGTGGGGACCAGGAATCAGGCAGTAATTTCCATCAATAGGGGTCAATGCCATCAGGAAATTTTACTATGGAGAGAAGGGAAAAAAATGTAGCGAGAAAGAAGTTAAGTTTAGATTTTCCTTTTCCTAAAGATATCCTTTAGTTGAGAGAGAAATAACTGAAGGAGGGATTAAAAAAAAATCAGATTTTGTTGCATAAAAGGACAAACTAGATAATGAGGGTGATTCCTTCGGGCTTTATAATCCATTTCCCATTGCTATCACAATTGCTGAAGATACACTTAGCACATATTTACACCTGTGCAAGGTTCACACGCTTCTCCGTGGATTTTTGGGGAAGCTAATAAAGATAATAAATAAATAAATAAAAATATTTTAAAACTAAATAAAAGAGAAAAGATCGGGAGAAGCTTTGCAATGTCGCTCAGCTTTTCTGTGTCTATGAAGTGCCTCGCAGGATCGTCATTAGCATCGCTGCACTGTTTTAACAAACTTAGCTCCACAGATGTGATTATGCCACTGATGTTCCTGATTACAGCTCGGCTAACTTGATTATCTCTCTCGTAGTCAAACATTATTTTGCATGAAACAAATGGATTTGGGGCACAAACTTTTTTTTTTTTTTTTTAATTTAAACAAGATTTTATTATTACTATTATTATTATTATATATTTCTTCTGTAGCATTTCCTTAGTTCTCCTTACAGAGTGGTAGCTGATTGATTTTAGTTAAGAGAAAAGAGATTTCTTTTTTAATTTAATTTCAAAAATAATTAAAAGCATTAAAACATTTTTAATTAAAAAATAAAAGAACCTTCGGATATTTCAGAGAAAAACACACAAAGAAGAAATTTTATGCATGTTCCCACACACTGCAGTAAAAAATAAACTATCCTAAGGGAAAATGGGCAGTTTTCAAAGGGCACCTGATACATCCTCAATGCTCCAGATGAATGGCACATGTCTACAAGTGTATCTACCTCCTCAAAGTTCTTCATGTCAATCGGGTTTAAGAGGTTGCTACCTCTTTTCCATATCCTATCCTATTTTTTCCAGATCCTTTCCATACCCTATTCCCAAGCTTCCTTTTGTAATGTCCTTTTAATTCCATGTTGGAGCTTAGCTGTCCAAGTCAGCAAAAGCAGGAGCTTTGGGTCCAGAGAACATCCCAGCATGGATGTTCAGAAGAAGCATATGGAAATACAAAGCAGGTTTTGCTGGTAGGAATGATAAAGGCCCATCAATTTCCAGTATGATTCCTTCTTGTGATGTAAAACATGCTGCACTTCAGCTAGGGAGATTGGGACTGATTCGGGAATCCAATCTCTCGCATGCAAAAGCTTAAGTTTGTGAAAGGACTGTTATCCTCCTCCAGCATCTTTGGCCAAAACTGAGACACTCTTTCCTATCTATTTGCTTGGCCATTAGAAAATATGTTATATATATATATAAATACACATATAGCCTTACACTTCATGAGTCCAGGAGAAAAGATTTCCCTGTCACTGAGCATGAGTGATTTCCCGAGCCACTCGCATAGGATCAGTGATCTCTCTTCTGGAGGTCTCTTTCTAACCAGCAATGGTGCCAATAGCAATGCCAAACACCAAGCAAGTTATTTTATTCAAAGTCCATAAAAAAGAAATTATTCTCTTCCCCAAGAGCTGTTTATATTCTGCCCCTGCCTCTCTCATGCTGAAAATGTTTGAATTATACAGACAAATTGCATCCTCCCTCTTCTCCATTAAATATTAAGAGATATGGGTTGGATGTTTTTGCTGTTGTTGGGACTTTTTTTCTTTTTCCTTTTCTTTTTTCAACAGAATGTTTTATGCAAAAAAAAAAAAAAAAGGAAAAAAATGCAGAGAAAAAAGTATGTTCAACTTTGCATTAGTGATACTCTACCTGAATTATGTTACAAACATAACAACTTTTTTGCCTTTGTACAACATTTAAATTTGCAATATTCTTGGTGTCTCACCTATCGCAGTGTGGGGTTTTTTTTTGCTGTTGTTTGTTTTTCCAGGAAAACATAACTACAAACAAAAATCTGGTACATCAGTATATTTACAAGACCCTTAATATTATCTAGTACAGCAAATACAGCACAAGGAAAAATAAAATAAAGTAAATATAAAATAAAAATAAAAATAATAAAAATAAAATAAAATAAAATAAAATAAAATAAAATAAAATAAAATAAAATAAAATAAAATAAAATAAAATAAAATAGGAATGCATTAGATGAGAGGATTTACCCACAGAGAAATTTAGAAAATTTGGAATAACAGATTCTATTTTCGGGTACAACTTGAGATGGCTGCTGTTTTTCTTAATTACAGCAGCTTTTGGGTCTAAGAAGGAGTCACAGATGTTGTTACACAGGGTCTAATTTTACAGGAGAGGCAAAAAGACGGGGCAAAGTACAGTCTTGCCACTGCTTCCTTCCCTCTAAACATAACGGTATACCAATGATCCTACAAAGTATTTTCAAGGATTGCAGAACTGAAGAAGGTTTTGCATGGAAAGTGGCATTAGCTAAACCCAGACCTGCTCTGAGGTCAACCTCGTGGCTAATCCAGGCTCAACTGGTAGCCCTGGGGCCAGCAAAGGAGCTACAGGTGTAGGGGCAGGAAGCGGAGAGGTCCAAGTTGGCCCATGATGTATGAAATAGTGCACCCCAGGTGGGCCTGACCTCCCAACAGTAGGGTTCTTCCAAAATCAAACCTGTCCCTGGTTTTCTCCCACCACACCTCATGCCATCCTTGCTGAACTTTATACATTTCTGGCCAGAAAATTTGCCTTTCCCTACTTGTCCTCTTATTATCTTGCAATGTCTTGGCCAGATGCTTGGGTCCCATCTAAGGAAACTTCTCTGCTCTTTGCTTTCTCATGTGTACACCAACCCTCTTCTTCCCCCATCACAAACACTCCAATTTTAAGGGTGTTCGTACTCATTTCTCAGTGGTGTTGTGACCCCAAAACTCCCGAGAAACCAGGAAAAAAATCCATTTCTCCTGAGTCTCAACCCACCATCCAAGGCACTGAACCACGTTGATGGCCATTTCTACAAAGACACTTATAAACCTGGTTCCCCTCAACACTCTTACAGAAAGACAGGAACAAGCAAAGAAAGGTTTAAAGAGATAATAATAATTAAAAAAAACTAAATAAAAACTAAGACACAGATCACGTCCTCCTGCTGAAGAATGACCACCAGGAAGTCTGATGCCATCAGCAATGGCTTTGGAGCACACAAGGCCCTCTCCACCTGTCAAAGCAAACCATCTTGGTGCCAAAATCAAGGGCTGTTCCTGTATTTTTGACATAGTAGCTTCTGCCGCATTGCTGTGTGCTGTGGGATACCGGGAACCCAAAAGGTGACATGTAAAAACAGCCCATTTTGATGGACAGAGCTGCTACTCCACAAGTGGTTTCACCAGCCCCTGCAATAAGAAAGCAGTCAGTCTCCCTCCTGCTCCAGGGAGATTATTTTTTTCCCTGATGCATCAGTTCCTTCACAGTCACGTTCTGCCACACATTAATGATGAGAGAAGGGAAATATTTTGAAAATAGAGAGACAGAGCACGAAGCTCAGAGGTATCTCCTATGTTGAGTAAGAAAGAAAAGGCTGCGATAAACCCTGACCTTGCATCCTTTCCCACCTGGATCTGTGGTTCCCCTCTTACTGAAAAGCACCACATCTACTCTCCTAAAGACAAACCACAGGCCAAAACTCCTATCAATCCTCCAACCTATTCCCTGACTCAGTTTTCTCCTGAGTTTTCATACCCCTCGTAAGCACATGTGGTGGGTCTCCTTTCTAACAGTCGCTTCTCTGCTTTGATCTCTATTTTCCTCTTCATTCTTGGTATTTCCGTCCAATTCATCCAACATTGAGTATTGTAAAAATTGCAGAAACACCCCAATTCAAATCACAGCACCCCAGAAAAGCTATATTGCCTCAGTTTGCCACTATAATTAATGTTTGCTGATTCTTAATGAGTAACTTCACCTCTGTGCTCGCTAAAGATACTCAGAGACACAAGCTACATCCTAAGCAGTAACATGAACTGAGGAACTGCACACAAACTAGAGTCCTTGAGCAAAGAGAGACAAGGATGGACAAATCAAATTAAAGAGAGAAAATAGAGAGAAAAAGGGAAAAAAAAAAAAAAAAGAACAACAAAAAAAGGATCTTCTAAGTCTTCCTTCAAGATTATCCCAGAATTTCAGAATAGAAAACCTTATATATTGTTTTTTTATTAGTGGATAGTTCCACTTTACAGACTCTCTGCCTATTCCTCGGACTCTCGCAAGGCCATCCAGGAACTCCAAAATGTCAGTTCTTTTATTAAAAATAATATCTAACACATATTTTTCATACTTTGGTCACGGCAAAAGGTATCTTTATTTATTTATTTTTCCTTCCTGCGTGAACTTTCAGAGTGCTTCAGCAAGCAGAACGGGCTCACTTCGCCCATAGCCCCTTTTACATTATTCATACGCTGAATCGTGAGTTCTCCGCATTAGCAAACACGAATGAAATGTCTGGGGCTTCATTTTTACATCTCTCAATGAGGTGAAAATGCTGTCGAAGTATTTCCCCTGAAGGACAAAAAAAAAAAAGGAGAGAGAAAAAAAATGTTTGCTGGAGCAGCAGCTTGCTGTAATTAAGGTTAGAAACCTCAATTAAAATGAAAATCCAATTTTTGGAGTTTTGTTTCTTCCCCTGACACAATTGTGTTTCTGGAGGTAACGGCAGAGTTGCACAGTGCTGCCAGATGAAAAGTGCCGTGCAAATACACGATGACGGGGATTATTAAGGCTTATTGGGAGTTAAAATTGGCACATTGCAGCTGCAGTTTCTTACAGGTGCTGTGTGTAACAGGTGAGGAAGCTGAGATGCAGAAGATACTGCTGGAGAGCCAAAGCTGTTGCCTGTCCTGGCTGCCATCCTGTTAATCAGGGCATTTTTCAGGGCCTCAAGCTTTGAGCAACTTCTATATTTACAGATAGATGGAGAAAATAAATAAATAAATAAATAAACAAACAAATAAATAAACAAACAGCTATCTGGGACCTTCACTGCATTAATTAAAGAGATGATAAGACAGAAGGAACAACTCAACTCAACTCTCTTCCCAATCCATCTGCTGGATGCAGCTGGAAAGTCTCCTGTCACATTCAAGGAGATGTTTCCATCCTTTCCCAGATCCTGGCGGGAGTATTGCAAAAGGGAATTATAACGCAACTCTAACACCTAGGTCAGTTTATTGCAATAAATTTGCAATAGGGAAAGAACTTTCTGCAAGTCTTTCAAGTCCTCAACAGCCCATGTCTGGCTTAAACAAGTGCTGCTATTGCAGCCAGCCCTCTTCCAGCCCCAGATGCCTTCTGCACTGGGGCAGCAGCTTCCTGCATCACCCCGCATAGCAGCAGCACAGCAGCACTCCATTTAGATGAGCCTGGCAAGGTATTTTTCCTGGAAAAGTGAGGAAATGGGGCTGTACCATTTGATATTGATGTATCTGGCATTGCCACAGTCTCCAGGCTCAGGTGGGAGACCTGTTTTTAGTACCTAAAACATCATTTACCAAAAACATCTTCTTCCTAAAGCCTTTTTTCCTGAAAAAAATAAAATAAATAAAATCCTGGCTCCTGTCAGCATGGCAAATGCAAGAGCTGCTACATGGAGCAGGGAGATGGGAGCCTGTTTTGCCTTGCACTTCATCAGAAGAAGCGTCAAGCTTGGTCCCAATCATCAAATCCTCATCATGACCATGACCCAGAAAGAGAAAGCGGTTCTCAGATTCCTGGGTGAATGTGGAGCACTAGCGTTTTGGAGGGGGAGATAAATAAATAAATTCAGAACTTCATTGCATGACCCGAGCACACTCAGAGAAGGGAGAAGGAAGCAATCCTCAACTGTGCCACAACACTGCGTGCACAAAAGAGGCACTTTTCTGACCACCACCACCCTTGAAGTGACAGTTTTAAACATTACAGCTACAGGGGCACACTAGTAAGGTCTTAAGTGAACTTTGAACAAAATAAAAAGACATGCACAAGCAACTTAGGACTGTTGCAGGTTCCCCTGCAACCACCCAAGGGCTCTTCCCTGGGGAGAAGGGACTTTTGCCGCCTGCAACAGTCTCCTAAGGTTATTTTACCAGCAGGTTTGTGTATAACAGCAGCCAAATTTGGGAAACAGCAAGGCACATCCTAATGAGAGGTCAAGAGCAATCTAGAACTGAAACTCCTACCTGTCCACATGGCCAACAAAAGCCTGCAGCCTCTCTCATGGTTTGAGGCAAAATGTTTCTGTTTGCAGACACCTGCTACCAGCAGTGAACTGCTCATGAACAGCTTAGCTTGGAGTAGGAGCTTAGTAGGAGCTTGGAGGAAATTTTGGAGGCAATTGGGGACAGACAGGTTCAAAAAGAGCTTAAATAAAAAGGGCTTAAAGAAGGCATGATCGTTGAGTGCTTCAGGCAATAATCTGAGAGCATCAACTGTTCAGGTGCATAAGGTTTTTGAGGGCATCCCAAAGGAAGCATCACTTGGTCTTTAGATGGATCTTTTCCCCTCCAACCTTCACTTCTATCTCTAGTCACTTCCACACTGACGTGCTTTACTCCAAAGGCATGCAGTCGCCATCCGTGGCTTCTCAGGTTGAGACAATTGGTAGTATTTTTGCAACTCAACAGTTTTTAAATTGGATGCAGCAACTGGGAACCAAGCAGGAAGTTCCATGAGATGAAAACATGACTAAGCCTAGGAAGACACCCTAGAAAACAGCTGAAAAGCAACACTGTGTAGGAGATTTGCACTCAAGCACCAATTCCAGGATGAAAGAAATCATCTTCCAGACAGGAGAGGACCTCAACAGCAGATGGACTTTAATCCTACTTGTCATGTATGCCATGTCCTGATGTACTTATTTCCAGTGGGATAACGGGGAAGAGCAAGAACTGCAAATCATCTCTTCTCCATTTGCACATGAACACGCACCGACTGGTGATCGCATTTTTGGTGCAAATGAAATTGAAGTTTGCAAACACGCAATTAGAGCTCTCCAGATGTGGAATCACATCTGCGCATTTCTCCTTCCAAAACACTGCCAAGCAAACGCTGCGCTCGGGAGGCAAAAAAGAAGCCTCAGAAATAAAAGAATAAATAAGAAATAGAAAAAGAAGTTATTTATGCGGATACAGAAACTTGCCTGGGCCTCAGTGTCCCCTTATAATTCAGCTCTTGGTCTTGCAACATCTCATCCCAGCTTTAATAGCCTATTTGAGCCGGAGTGGTGGGATGGGGCTATGTTACATGGCTTCCCACTGCCCCATGCCATTGTGGATATGGACAAACCCCAGGGACAAAGAGGAATTGGGAGAAAGAGCAAAATACATGGATTATCATCTGATAATAATCAAGACCAGCAATCAATAATAATCCAAGCCTGGATGTGTCTGTTTCCAGCCGGTAGCTCTCTGCACCCGCATGCCTCCTCCAGCAGCTCCATCCCTCACTGTGTTCTCCTAGAACATCCTGCTGAAAGCCAGTGTTGAGCTTCTAGAACCTATATATAGCCGTGACATTTTTATTCTGCTAATTGATTTAAACCAGAAAAAAAGAATCAACTTTTGAACTACTTGAGATCAATAGCTTTTTGGCACAGAATTATATCTTTTAAAACAAGTGCTGGGTTTTTTTACAATGGCAATTATGGCATGGACAGAGCTTTCCACAGGCAATGACCCTCTTTTGCCTGCAAAGACAATGAATATTTTTGCAAGAAATTAATCTTGTTTGCAACCCTACCTCGCAGTGCTTTAATCTATCGTTTCCAGCATAGCATTGTTGACCTTCACACATACATTATTATGGTAATTAAAAAACTATATTAGACTTGTTGCTCAGAAATGCCACCATGAACAACTATTAATGACCAAGGTAGTAACTACATGCAAAGGAGAGACAGGAGGAACCTACTACATCTCTCAAAACAGGCGGGATGCTGCGCTTTTTCTTTTCCTAATTTCACTCATTCTGCTTCCAAAGGGATTGGATATAATTACATGGGTTATTAATTTATATTGATATGTCCCACTCCAAAGTCAACTACAACTCTGATAGAAAAAGTAAACTTGTCTAGATTTAACCATTTATCATTCAAATTAAAGAAAGAAGCGGTAGTTGTGCAGAGCTGTGTAAATAACTGAAGTGCCTTGATCTTAGGTGAAGAGGGAGAAAAACACAGATTTTAATACTCACATCTAAACAAAGCACATTTTAATGCTCAACAAGGACATTTTGATGCATCAGGAGATGTCACACCTCTGTGATCCTAAGCAAGTGCATGTTCTGGGAATTAACACATCATCACTCTTTCTAGGAACAGCAGAAATGGACCAAAAATGGAATAGACATTGACATCTTTTGGACAGAAAATAAAACAGATTGCTTCTCAGCAACGCATTTGCAGCCCAACTTTCCAATCTCGCTGCAAGCAACTATTTACAGGCACCAGGGGCCCATCCCAAAACTGAGCGGGAGAGGCAGATGTTTTCCACTTCAATCCCAAGTACTTTATCTTAGTGTTCCTCAGCCTGAATTCTATGGGCTACTTTGTGTTTTTTGAAGACACCACGATGGTTGGTCCCTGTGCCCAGTTATAGAGAAATTTTAAAGAGCTCTAGGACTCCCTAGAAGGCAGGAAGGAAAGATAGATGGATTATTTGAAATTAAAAAAGAGGAGCCCATAGAGCTTGGGTTACGTCTTCTCCTAGGAGGTACCCAAAACGGCAATGGCAGCTGATGTCTCCAGTGATGGAATTTGATAGGAGTCCTGCCTATTTCCACGTAGGAAGTACTTTTTTTGGAGGAACATGGGAGTAAGGAGAATGAGATGAATTTTTCAGCTCTCACTCCAGCTGAATTCTTTAATCACTGTAAACTTTTCCTTGTAGCCCCTCTACATCACGCAAAGTACAACCAGCATCAATTTGATAAGCAGAAGAAAAAGCAATCCCAGCATAATGACATGTCACAATGTGGATGTTGCAACCCCCCTAGAAATAGGCAATGAAAGCAAGATAAATACTGCTGGTAATTTAATGCTTCAAGGACAGAGGATGACCAGCTCTCCCAGGAGCCCCAGGAGTTGAAACCCTTGTTCAGGTATAGAAATGGTCTCAATATTCAGCCTCGTTGTCTGTAGAGAGGATGAGAGAAGCCTGATCTCAAAGATCTTTCCTTTGAAAAGTCCATGCAGTCCATGAAGCTCTCTGGAATAGTGTCAAGAGACACATAATAATTGAGTCGTTTCAGTGAGAAATATGGAATAACAGGACACAGTGACTGAAAAAAGGACAGTTCGGTCCAACCCAGCTTCCACTGGTTGTCTCCATTTCCAGCTCCAGGAATGCTGTGAACAATTTCGAACAACCCGGACACAAAAATGCACTGGATAACAAAGAGAAGAAACGTGGCACAGGCAAAGCAAGCAAGCAAAAGATCAAGGAAAATCAACTATTCCTCTACTAAAATAATACACTGCCAGAAAGGGCTGGCATTGCAATCAGTTCTGAGGATGAAAACTGAAGAGGGGAAACCCTGATGGACTCCATGGAGAAGATGAGAATTTGCTCTTGGACACAAGACAAGCCACTTATCTAGTGTTACCGCTGCACATGTGTTAGTGTTGATCCCACAGACAGCCCTTGAGGCATGTTCCAGAGAAGTGTTAGCACAAGCTGTTCCCACTCAGAAAAGAAAAGCACATCTTTCCGGAAGAGCATTCCCCAAATACTGACCTCTCCTAAAATGAGAGGAGGAAGAGGCTGAGGAGCTACTCAGGAAAGATACAGAGAGGAACAAGCTACCATAGTCCCTAAAATAATCCAAGGTCCAGTAATTTTTGCCCTGCTGTTCACACCAACATAGTAAATCAGATGTTGCATTTGCAAAGCAGCTTTCTGTGCAATTTCAGAGCTCTCCGAAGTTCATATTCTCAGTCCTCCCCAAATGAAGGTCTTAACTTTATCCAAAAAAACGAGGGGAAAAGGGACAACAGGTAGTAAGGAAGCCCATCAGAATAATCAGCACCACAGCTTCAAATCAGAAGCACGGATTTTAACCCATTTGTGCAATTTGTGCCACACCATCCTCCAACTATTGCCCCTTTCTGCTTTCTTTCCACACAAATAAGCCTGGTGGAGGGACCTCATAGGGAAGAAGGAAGAGCCAAATAGCCAAGAGAATCAGAAAATAAAAATGTGGAGGAGAAACCTAAAGACTCAGTGTCTATAATACAAATGAGAATAACACTGACCTACTTACCAGTACCTTTGTGAAGCTGCTGCAGATGCTACGATGAAAGGCTCTACAGAAACCCAAAGCAATACTGCATTAGATATACACACGTAAGGTTATCTCTTAAATGCCACAATGCCCTTTTTGCAACAGATAAGAGATCAACAACAGAGCACTAGAAAGACCTCTATAAAAAGCCTCTTTAATAATCCCAGTAAGCAAAATTAACCTTTTTACACAGCAAGGATTTTACCTAGAAGAACCCCATGTGATAACTCGCATGGAGCTCAATTTATTAGCTTAAAATACGGCAATGAGCAGATCCAGCCAGAATTCACATCTATACAGGAATAAGGATTAATCACATCTTGCATGATTAAAAGGAAGTCCTCTGTGGTAAAGTGGAACAACACATAAAGAGCAGAAAGCTCTTTGGCACAGAGAAAAGTGGTCTCACAGACCTCAAAGACCATATAATATATTCAGTTTTGCCAGAGAAAAGCAGAACTGGACTTTATAAAAGAACTTTATAAAAGACACAGCTTCTTGCAAGCACTTGTACAAATCCACAAACGATGTCCAAGGCTCCACCAAGTCATGTGTTAAAATTACTATTTGTAGGGATGATCTTCCAAATTTGCTGTTGCAGCATTTATTCCTCAACATCCCATCACCTGCAAAAACATATTCTTTTCAAAAAAATAGAGGAAAAAAACCTCTATTTACCCTGAAAGCATCTGGATTCAAAGAGTGTGACCTCCAGCATGGACTAGTCCGTTGCACCCAGGTAGCGAAGACAGCTATGCCCTCCTTGGGGATATTTCTTAGCCCTCTGGACCACTTGTTTTTTGCAATAATTCAAGCTGCAGCACTTTAGAGCTTCTCTTCAGAGACTATTTCACACCTTTACAGATCTCACTCCGAGGGCATTTTTCTTCCCAGTCTAATCTTCAGAAAAATTGACAGCTACAAAAACGTAATAAACCAACCAGTCAGATTATATATATATTATAGTTGGAGAAAGATGAAAGGCTATATTGTTAAGAGATATAATTCCACCAGCTTCCAGAGTGTAGCCTGTGCATACACAGAAGAAAGGGAATGGAAGTAGCTTATATTTGGGTTTACAAACTTCGATTTGATCCTTGGCTCGCGTCAGTGGAATGACACTGAAAAGGCTAATAAAGACCTGCCAAACATCTGATCAAGACACAACAACTAGGTGTTCATACCACCTCTTCCCACTTGAGTTCAAAGGAACAGGAAAGGAAAGACTGTTTACTTATAAATAAAACAAATATCCAAAGGAAGCAAATACAGAGCTCTCACATTTTAGGCATACTGGGATGGATGCCATGCCAGCTAGGCATGAGCAGAGTCAAATTGCTACGAGCAGTAACTACATGGCCACTGTACCCTAGTGAATATACTTAATTTTATTGCTATTGGTAGATCTAAGAAAGGGACTACTATGTCTCAAGGCAATATAAAGACAAATATCCAACCATGGGGCTTGGTCAGAGGAAGATGAACATTTTCATTGCTAAATGAAGTATTCCAAACCTTGAAAGGCTGGTTCCTCTTAAGAGTTTTCCTTGCCATGATACAGAAACTGGTATCACCCTTGGTGTTGGGATTGCAATCCCATTTAAGACTACTGAAACTCCCACTCTGATGCACAAGAAATAAATATGTTCAATAATTTAAAGGAAGAATAGAAAGAAGGAAAAAAATCATAGCAACCATCAGAGGAATTCTGGATATCGGCATCTTCTTATGCCATTTTCATGCTCAACTCTACTGAATATAGAGAAAATCTCTGAAGATTCAGGTGCAAGAACACCTTGGAAATCAAGCCTAACATAAGACAAGCATAGAGTCACAAAATAATTTTAGCTGAATAAACTTAGTTCTTATCACTTCTTCTTTGCGCTCAACCCCCTTGAACACCTTGGCGGTCTCCACAGGACTCATTCCACTATTCCAGTCTCCTTCGTGTCCTGGGAAGTCCAAAATTGATCATAGTGTCCAAATGTAACCTCACAAGTGTCAAGGACAGGAAGACAACTGCTTTCCTGGAACGACTGACTGCACCTTTATTAATATTAGATATTGTGGACCTTTTCTGTTACAAGGAAACTGCTCCAGATTCATATTTAGGCCCTTCACTGAATTTGGGTTTACAATTTAATAGTTCAATACTTTGTACAGAAAATGACCTTCCAGAAAGCCAAATGGGGATTAAATCACTGCCTCTTGTGTTCCTATGCACCATGGGCCCACCTTGACTTGATTAACGTCTTAACTGCAATAATAATAATAATAAAATGTTAAGAAAGAAGTAGTAAGAGACAGTAGTTCACTCCTCTGTTCAGATGAGAGTGTCAGTCATATCCAGACTTTCTCTACTCAGATCAGAAGCTCTACAAATGCAAAGACTCTAAAAGAATCCCTTAAAGTTAGACATAATATAAAAGGACTTGTACTAGAATAGTATTAGAAATAGTAGTTGGAAGAATTTGTACTTCTGTTAACTTAACTTACAACCATCCATTCGCTTTCTCAGTTCACCACAAAGACAACGGAGAACCTGGAAAGGCAGAAAAACAGCAAAGGGAAAGACCAATTACAGAGACTGAACGCCAAGTAAAGGATATTTGGAAGCACTCACAAATGTATTGCTTCAAAAAGAATATAGAAGTCAACTCCCATTCTGCGAAACAAAGTGCTACATTGAGTTAGGATACTCGTTCCTCAGACTGTTTCTCAACTCCTTCCCCTAATATCCCTAACAATAAAAACACTAGGAAAAGGTCAAGTGAACTCACATCTGCACTGAGATCTTCAGATGACAAGAGGGTTTCCTCCTGCATAAATACCATTTCCTGATGATATATTTGAAAACATATTAAAAAATAAATAAATTCAACCAAACAATAAATAACAATCGTTGAACAAAAATCATTGCAAGTAGAACAGCTAAGGTAACTGGCAGATTTATTTAGGGCCATCTTTTATATAGAGAAGAATATTACAAAGAGAAGGTTTGACAGACAAAATAAATTTGGTTTGGTTGGACTCTTCCATCCCCAATCAAATACTCAGGATCTATGGAGAAGCTGAATATCAAGACAAAACAAAACAAAGAAAAAAATAGAGAGTAAAAAGATAGCACTAGCCTAAAAAATGAACTTTTGTCCAGGAAACCTGGAGCTACTGGTACTTCTCAAAGAAAGTGTTGGCAGAGGATGAATGAGCCCATGGGGCAGAGAAAATCAGTTCTACTCAATGGATGAAAAGAGGGACCCAATGGCTTGAAAACAGACACTTTGCCCTCAAACTCATCTCCCACTGAGATGCCTGGGAAGCACGGAGATGGGAGTTTGCAGTGACTGTTCCCTGTCCTGCATGCACCTGTACGCTAAAGTGAATCCTTCCTCTTCTTTTCTCTTTTTTTCTTTCCTCTTCTTCCTAGTTGTATTAATTTCTTGCTTCAGAAACAAAGACAGGAGAAAAAGCTATTGAGTTGTCCTGTTCTTTCATTTCTGAATGTGACACCCATGTCTTAGGCACACACAATCCGCTCCAATGCCCTCCACTCCCCCACAGAATTGGCGCTCAACAATCTCGTCTGAAATAAAAGGATTTCACTTTATGGCTGAAGAGTTGTTAGACTTTTTTTTTTTTCTTCTTCTTCTCTATTTTAGTGAAATCCATATGAGATCTTGTGTGTTGGAGCTGCAGGTTTCAGTGCAGAATTTATTTCACATCTATTAAGGGGTACATTGCACTAATTACAATGCACATTATAGCTTGCTCTGCCATAAATCACACAGTGCTATGGCCCACTGTAAACACTGCCATACATCTGTGCACACAACTGCATGTTTGACTGCTCTCACAAATATAAGCATTTCTGTAGTACCTGTGTGGTTGGTCAGAGAGACTTTAATTTATTGCAGTTTTCCTTCAGTACATTAACAGTGCAGTCAATGCTATGGCTGCTACCAAAAAAGTCAAAATAAAATAACAGAATTTCCCTTAGCAATGTATCAAAGGCAGTATTTTCCCTTCAACAGCATCCTATTTTCTTTATTTTTTCAAAAAATGTATTTGCCATATAATGTGCATTCTGCAGTCAGAGAGGTTTTCAGTTTCAAGCTTGTCACACCTGAGAAATTGTGGTGATGCAAGGATAGGCTCCTCGTTTAAAAGTTTTTCTGTTATAACCTATACATATAATTTTCATCCAATCCCAACACAGAGACTTGCACAAAAATGCTCTTTCACAGGCAAAACTCTTCCAGTTCAGCCACACACTTCCAATTTTCACATGTCATGCAAATGCTGTCAATGAATCTGCAGAAAGAGGTGCTCTGGGATCCACCCAGAGCAAATGAGGTTTTATGAGCTGGGTGTTTCCTTGTACAATCTACAACCAACCTTAGAGCATCACCCAACTGAAGCGATACTTCAGTTATCAGTGGGTCCTGGATTTGGAAGATTAATCCCAAAACACATTCTCATGCACACAAAAACCATATTATTTCAAGTCCTCTCTTGGCTCAGGAGTGCACGGTGTCCATTGACCCTTTCAGACTCCAGCCTACCCATCCGTAAAGCACAGGAGATGGAATAATTTTCTGCTCTAAACATGATGATATTTCAGGTCAACCTACCCTCCTTGTCCCTACTTCCCTTCTTGTGGCAGATCTACCAAAATAGATCATCAGAGCAATAAGAAATAGACACTTTTTCAGCCCTCCTGGGAGCATTAATGGAACAACCAGCCTTGAGAACTGCAAGGAACCACATGGGTTTTTCCCCCAATTCCTTCTTCACACTCAGGTAGGGATGGCTGCCACCACTGCCTCCGCATCCGGACTTTGCTCTTCCAGCCAAGTCCCCTCCTGCAGCCCCTAAAGCAATTCCCAAATTGCTTTAAACAGGTAAACCACGAGGCTAGCACAGCTTTGGCAAGATCTGCTGAGCTTGCACTGAGAACGCTGCAGGCGGGAGAGCCCTTCTGCCCTCCAAAGGACACGGAGCCAACAAAATGTCACTGTTTACAAACGTGCCCTGGACACGAGGGACAAATTTCAAGAATTGGCAGCAATCTTGCCTTTGGCTCAGCCTTCCCAGCAGGAACTGGGCTTGAAAGAAGAACAAAGGAGAGTCCAGCTCGCACAAAAGCTATCAGCTAGAAATAGTTTAAGGTACCGCATGATGGAAGATGACAGGAAAGGACAAAAGGTCCTCTCAAAGGGCCCGGGAAGCCTTTCAGGAGCACAAAGGTCTAATTCAGCAGGGAACACCCTTACGGGCAGGACATGCAAGGGGGTCAAGGAAACTTTAGACTTTGAGGGTTTGCTTGACTGGATGGGAGGTGTGAAAGCAAATTGGGCTGTTTTTCCTACACAAAGAAAACCCTAATTCTAATGGGAATTTGTGGGTGAAGAAACTGGATGATCCTCTGGACTGATGCAAATTCTGTAGTTAAAGGGGGCAGTAAATAGCAGCTTTCCACAGCCTGGTAGATAGGACTTCATGGCATAAAATGAGCAAACACGAGCAGCATCATGTACAGATTTGATCTTCAGGCCTGATTCACAAGCTCGTTGCTACACAAGCTTTTTACCAGCAGATTGTTCTTCGCCTTGTGACCGCAGGCAGCATTAACACTTCCACTACATTGAATTTAACAGTCCGCAGAAGAGACTGGCTTGTGTTGGTGTTGGCTGGTGGCCAACACAAGCAGACCTGTCAGCGTGCAAGAGTCAGACAGCTCCAGGAGCAACGACACACAACACTTCTACCAACAAACCACTGCTAAGGGCTTGGACATACACTTCACCTGTGAGCTCCAAACCCACAATAAAGTGAAGACACATTTCCAGGCACGGATCAACCATTACCAGAAAGCAATAGCATCTTTTTTAAGCTAAGGACTATCACCAAAAGGTTTTGGAAAGAGCAAAGCTTCAGCCACAAGATAGGGGAACAGTTATTCTTCCGCATCCCTCACCTGCATGGTGGCCCTTCAGCCTCGTAAATCAACCTTACCATTGCTGATTAAAAGCAAGGGGAATTCCTGGGTAGGGAACACATTTTACTCCAGTGGTTCTAACAGGAATGCCTTAGTTTACCCAAAGAGCCAAGTCCTCCACAAAGTTCTCAAAGGGAGCACCCATAGGAGCAAACACCAGAGGTATCAGCTGCTGATCAGTACTGGTAGTGTACATTACCAACATGGGAGCACCAAAGCAAGCTCATGTATAACCTCACCAGTCCAAAACTAGTGGCATTTTCCCAGCTTTTGAGCACTGAAACTTAATGTTGTGGTTTCCAACTTCTAATTCCTCACCACCTTGGAGATCCATGGGTTGCTTTGGGGAGAAAAGAAAAATAAAAGCACAGAGGTCTCCACTGAGCACATAGGGAAGACTGGACAATAGTCAGAGGTCTGCAAACTAGCAATTAGTTTAGAAAGAGAGGCTGAGAGAAATTAAACATGCAGAGCACGTGCTGCTGGTATCCAAAGGAAGAAGTTAATATAATAGCACTTCACCACAGACATCCCAGCAGAACAGCTGCCCCAAACCACAGCTGCCAAGAGCCGCTTCCCCTCACCCTAAGTGCCGAGCTGGCAGTGAGCTACAGCATTTAAAAACTGATTAAAGTTCCGTGTGTTTTTTAATACACATCGGAAGACGACACGTGGGGAATCGCTAATGTAAGGGCTGCATTAGCATGTCAGGCAAGCAGCTCTTTCCCAAGTGAAGTGCTAGAAACCCTGCAGTCAACAAGGGATGGAGATTCATCCAACAGAAAAATGAATGAATAAATAAATAAATAAATAAGCACAAGCATCTTTCAACATGAGACATTTCCAATGCTGTAATAGGAATGCTTCAGCTTGATAGTAGCAAGGGCACGGTCTCAGCAAAAGGATCCACGATAGCCCCAAACTCTTGCCAATTAGGACAAAAGAGAGTCGATACCTTTGTCTAAAATATCAGAGATCTTCTCTTTCCTCTCCTTCTTTCTCACACATTCACTGCTTTTCTTTCCATAGGTTTTTTCAGGTCAACATAGCAGTGGGATTGAAAAGCTCACGTACCTGCATGCACTTTGCAGATCTCAAGTAAAAGAGTTAGGGAAAAAAAGGTAGCCCCATGGCTTTTATACTTTATACTTTTATATATGTATTATACATACATATTTTACATATTAAATAAATGTGCAATTGTAAACAATTAAATTTATAGTAAATAAACGTGCACACCTAGAGGTTTTCAGAAAAATGCAGGTTTGGGTTGTATTTTATATCAAACCTCGGTATTTCTTCAGAACAGCAAGAACATGGGAAAAGAACCAAAGAACTTAATCATAACAGACAGTAAAGAGCAAGGTGAGTTTTCACAGGTCGTGACACTCCAGAAAATGGGAGGTTTGTTTGTTTTATGCTCATTAAGGGACACTCTACTCTTGCAAACAAGGGAAAACTACAGGTGGGCTCATAGCATGGGTCTCAGCACACTTCCCCTTGCCTGTTAGATACTTAACAAACCTTACTACAGCACTGCCAAATTGGATTTAACTGCATGGTGGAGCCAGGAAGCTTTTCAGCACCAAGTTTCCCTATCACACAAAGAAGTTTTCTTAGTTTTCTATCCTGTAAATATTACCTCTCAAAGCAATTTCAAAATACACTTTTGTTTTCTTTTTCATTTAAGGGGAGAGAACTGTTTATCCTCTCAATTTCATGAGTCAGCTACTCTGATTACTGCCCAATTTTTCTCCTCCCCTTGTTCTTTTATAATTAGATCGCAAAATAAAGTGATGAAACTATTTTGTAAATAATGCACCAGCCTACAGATTCTCCACCACCTTCCCCCTTCCTCTTTCACTGTATGCAATTACCTGCTAATTTAGACACTAAACTCTGGTGGTTTGCCCTTAATTATGGCTTCCCCATAACAACTGCAGAGCCTATGTTGCTTATGGTAAATACAGAGCTTTGAAAACAAATTTGAGCTCTTTATCAAAGAAGTTAAGCATGAGGTTGAAAAGGAAAAGAGACATTATGCCAACTAGACCACTCAAAGACCACAGTCCTCTGAGGAGTATGTCCAAGCACACTGCAGATCAGCCAAGTAATGGTGTTTTGACCAACTTCTTCCAAAAATCTGCATTGTGTCAGTTCCCAAGTTATTGCTCAATGGATATCTGTCACAGGAGCATGGATCAGAAGCAGAGGTCAAGCAAACAATAGAAGCACTTGGGATTTGACAATGTCCAAGCCCAGGTTTCCAAGGCTGGCAGAGCTTTCCAGCACTCAGTTTCTTCATTAGACTCTATCCCACCTCTTTTCTCCAGTCCTAAGGAGAAAGCACAAGTCTAGGGGAAAAATCTCCTTGAGAAGGATAGTGTTTTAGCCTAACAGTTATCAAAATTCATTAACTAGAAAAAAAAAAAAAAAGAAAAAAAAGAGAGAGAGAGAAAGTGGCCAAAGGACAGAGAAGAGCCAGAAGTTGTTCACAGGCTGGAAGCCAATGAACAGATCTGTGGTTGCATCCAAGTCATGAGCAATACTCCATGAAAGCCTTGTTTTACACAATTTCTTACATGCCAACCATCAGAAAACCCTCAAAAATTATTTCTTCCCTCAAATGAACGCAGGAGAGGAGAGAGAGAAGAGAGATAGAAGAGCTTTGGGAGGATGTCTGAAGAGAGATACCAAGCCAGTGGCGTTACAGATGTCGGATACACTGCACTGTGACAACCTGGAGGAAGCAGAGAGCACAGGGATGGACTCAAATGCCAAAATCTCCTCCTCTGTTATTTCCTTCCTTCTCCAAGAATTTCCTTACAGTGAATTTGCTTGCTGCCTTCAATGAGCTTTTCTTAACAGAAGAGATCTGGGGAGGGCAGGTCCAAAGACTCCTGTAGAGATGAAGTGCAGAGGCCTCTCCAAGGCAAAGTCAGCAGCACCTAGGGACAAATCCCACAAGCTCAGCCCCACAAACTGCTTTACACAGGTTACCCCATACATCTAGTGAATTCCAACCCTAGCAAAAACAACTATAAAATCACTCATTCCAGAAAATCGAATATCATTTAATTGAAAGAGAAAACAAAATAAACACATGCACTCTTTACTCAGCATCTCTTAGTTTGCTAACTGAGCCTAACATTTTCCAGTCACCTACTTGAGACAGTTAACAGGGGTTTTGTAAGAGCACTTGCAACACTAAGCGAAGGTCAAGAGGGCTGTGAAGAAATCTGACTCAAAAGCCACCTCAAGAATCCTCTAATGAAAGAAATTACTAATGAAAGACACTTCTAAACCTAATCTAAAGGGATTTTGAGTTTCTTCAAGCTCCTTGGGCAAGCTCTGGACAGTTCTACTTTGCAGTGTCAGACATGTTACTCTTTGTAATACATTATATTCTTGTATGCGCCCAACATACAGCAAGAGGTTTTGGAGCTGCAACCTTGGTTGTCCTGTGATGAGTCAAGTGGACTTTCCTCATCCCCAGTGAGGTTCTTACACATCTATATCCCCTCATTTCACAGTCTGCCCCAATTGCTTGCCTTTTCTTTAACTTTATTTTTTTTTAGCATAATTAAATTGCAAAACACATTATGTATCTTTTCCTGCTCTATTTTAAGAGGCAGAGAAAGAATGGAAAAAATACCGCTTCCCTCGCTGGCATCATGAGGGTATGGAGTTATTTAAAAATACACCGATACGCCAAATTCACTGGTCCCTTGAGCAATCAACATCCACAGCCCCAAGTTGTTGTTTGGAGAGCATGTTCCACTTGCCTTAGGTTGTTTAGCTTTGGTCGATACATGAGGTTGTTTTTATCACAAAAATGCCTACAGCGTGACAATCAGCTTGTTATAAATGACGGGGAAAAAAAAATAAAACAGACTGTTTAATGCCACAGGCAAAAGCTTAACTGGAAAGCACTGATATTTTAAATTGCTTCTTAATCACTTCCAGATATTTTTCCCCAAAATTGTAACTACTTACCGAGCAACCCCACCTTGCTGAGAAAAGGCAACGCTTGTGGGCACAGACGATGTTCTGCAGTCGGCAAAGATGCTTTGATCCCACCAAGGACTTCAAAATTGGCACTTGTGTGAGCATCGTTGTGAAGCTGAGCTCTCTATTTGCAGGCTATTCCCTATTCTGCCTCCCATCCGCTGTCAATATGGATTGAGTAAATTTCATCCTAACTCGCAATATACTTCATGGGTCTTGCTCAAAGTTTTTGAGAAAATATCCTTTCCGGTTGGCCAGCTTAAGCCAGAGTAGAACATCTTAAGCAATTCTGCACTCAAGGAGTGTAAGGAATGAAGCAGAACTGCCCTAAAATAGTCATCACTGGTCTGAATAATGTTTGAATGCAAAAGAAACTACCTCTCTCAATAACATGTGCCAAGTCATTGCTCCTCCTTTTCACTGTCTTTGCCTTATCTGATTTTTGGAGCCCACATTCTCCACTGTAGGCTGCATCAGGGTGAAAGATGAGAATAGGGAAGGGGAGCAGGGTCAGTGGACCACCACTGATCTCATTGTATTTTAACAACATTTCAAATTTTATAGACAAAAAAAAAGTCATTTTGGAGGGGAGTATCTCCTTTAACATTATTATGATGAAATTCTGATAGCACCATAGAGGCTGCCTTGCTCCTGTTCAAGGTTGGATCAGTTTAAGGCTTTAGGAATCTTTCTCATGGGCAATTCCAGGGGTAGCAATCATTTTGTAACCCCCTTTTCTTTGCTGTTGCCAATAAAATCCTTTCCTGGAACAACACTTAATGCTTCAACCTCGCAATCACAACCTTCTGGGTGTCTGCTCTACCGTATCCTTCAAGCTCCATGGTGCCTCCATTCTAACATACAGAGAGAGAAGAAAGGACCCCACTAAGAATCTCTTGATATATTATATCTAAAGATACACTAGGTATCTACAGCATGTAAATATTTATCTAAAGATACAATAGGTATCTATTGCACCTTTGTAGTACAAGCTAGAAAATAGGTGATGACAACGGATTTATGATGCAACAGGAAGATAAGAGAAGGAACAACACCGGATTTTCCTTTGTTCATGCATTTTCAGATACTGGTGTTCACTCCAAACATCCATCCAGGCAAGGAAAGCTCACATCAATCCCTTTAGGCATGGTGGAGACTAAGCTCATTTTTAAAGAAGAGAAACACTCAAGTGCTGTCCTTAGCAATAACTACTGCAATAACTGTAACTCTATTTCCTTGATTCCCCTGCATCTCAAAACTAAGATAAACCTTTCCTTCTCTTTAAATCCAAATCTTTCCTGTCTAAGGAGTATTCCCAACACACAAGAATTGCATGGCTGAAATGGAGTATGGAGAGTATGGAGAAACTGGACAAAAACTGAGATAAAAATTATTCTTTTTCCTATCTTCTGTACAACTAAGCACTAACATGTAAAATACAGAATATTTAACTGGGTCTCGTGATGCATTATCCCTCCTCCCTCCTGACATCCCTCCCAAGGGGCAGCACAATCTAGCACAATCTAAGGCAGCAGGTAGAGAGATCTCACCTGCATTTCAGTGTCGTCAAGCTCGACCAAGAAATGGGAGAGATTCTGTGAACTAGTTAAGAGGCTACAAATGACCAAGACAGACAGTTTTGCAGTTACAGTGTCAAAAATCACAACTCCTTCATCAAGAAAATGTTCTTTTACCAAAATATACCCCTCTCTCCCAACTGTGATGTCTCTGAGCAACTTGAAAGCCCATCTCAGAGCCTGTGCTTCCCCTTTCCCTGCACCATAGCAATGATTCCTTAAACCAAGGACTCCTTAAACCAAGTCCCCTTGGAGGGGCAAGCGGGAAGATGGGGGCACCAAGCTCAGAGCTCTCTGTGATGGTCTCCAAGCATCTTCTCTTTTCCCCAAGACCCCAACAAAGCCTAGTGCTCTTGATTTTCCCTCTGAAGGACATCCGGACACTGAAATCTATCACTGCTGCCCAGATCTCCCAAAACCAAATTATGCTGCCCATATGGGAGGACATTTCCTAGCTCTTATAGGATAGCACAGAATTTTGTGTGGATCTCCAGTTCTCTTAGGGATGGCATTTCTAAAGGGATATAACAGAGGGAGCTCAGAGGAGCAGCTCTCTCAGTGCTAAGGAGATTAGGATGACAACATCGGGAATCCTAATGCACTGTCTCAACATGCATTTGCCCACGGTTGTCACTTCAGTGGAATTTGCTAGAGAATGACTCCAGATATTGTGTTTGCAGTAATTCAAATGTTAAGACACAGGAAAAAGGAGCAATGCTGGGCATGCGTGCTGTGGAGTGGAGGCGAAGATCACCAGTGGGGTAATGACCCAAGTAGAATCCCACAGAGACCACCAGACTGGCAAAATCAGGCCAGAACCTACCCCAAAAACTGAAATGTCCCAACAGTCTGGACAGCTGAACAAGGGTGATGGCTGCTCTTCCCCTTCCATGTTCCTAGCAGCATCCCATGGGGCAGGATGCTCCCACAGATCAGGAATTTCACCTTGGATGAGGTAGATATGAAATGATGGGTGAGAATCAAAGCAACTCAAGTGTCCAAGGAGCCTACATCATATTCCAAGCCTTCATGCATGTCCTAGGGCAAACGGATTCCAGTCCTTAACTTCTGTAAGGACAGAACTTGTATCCCAGGAAAACACCATTTACGAGGTTTAATGGTCACACTTCCAAAGACTGGAAACACAGCGATAACACAAAAATACAACAAGATCCATCAAGAAGCAGGGCACAACAGAAGTATTTTTAAAATATGTATTTGTGTACATGCAAAGGAGAAGAGAGGGCATCTGAATCCCCTCCCAGCCCTGCCTGCACCCACCAGCCACACTCCTGCACCAAACATGAATCCGGATGCAGGCTTAGCCTCAGTCAACCTCTTCATTGCATCACCTGGATGCAAGAGGCATGGGTCAGGCCAGGTGAACCACGTCCTCAGGGAGGACCTGGCTTAGTGGCCCAGAGTGGCCTTTCCAAGCCTGAGCTGCTCCTGGGCTAGCGCTCAGCCATGTGGATGAAGAGGGCACAGGCCACAGTGCACGCTGTGCCCAAGCCTGGTACTCACCTTGCAGCAAAGCTGGAGGTTCAGTTACCTTCATTAGAGTTCACTCACCACGGATCCAGGCTGGGGGAATCAAGGAGCTAAGATCAACTCTGTTGACTCAAATTCAAGAGTAGTAGGAGGTGAAAAATAGCCAACCTGAATAGGCAGAGATTTGGCCTCCTTCCCTCATGAGATGTCCTTCTATGGCTTTGTACTCAGATGAACGGACATCCAGGGCTAGCACCTCAGAGCTCCATGGCTACCAAACAGCGAGGTCCTTGAAAATGTCCCTTGAGCAGCCTGTGGTTGTGGTAAACCTTTGCAGACAACATTCCTAGAGTTCTGAGGTGTTCATCACACAGCAGGAAGATGGGCAGATGCACAAAAGCTTACCTCAACTTCCATGGTACATATGGAGAAAGCAGGGAGAATGCAGTCAGGAAGCAGCCGAGAGTGTGAAGACACCACGGAAACAGTTAAAAAGTTGCATGAGTCAACAAATCAGCAAGGGCAAACATACTGTCAACAGAGACAGTGGCAGCTGGTGACAGATAAATAGCTTGGCCTCAGCTGACACCAACAACACATTTTTCAGAGCCTGAAGGGACCTTTGCATTCATCAGGTTGGGTGTCCTTCATAATTCACACCACCCAACATCATCCAGCACCCTCCTACCTCAAGTCTGCAAGTGAGTTCAGTGAAATCAAGATGGGTTTGAGATGCAGCTGGACTACTGGAACCCCAAAGTGCTTCCTAAAACACTGATCTACACAATTCCCAGAGACCATATTCCCACATAACCTATCCCTTCTTTGCCAAAGAAGAATATTCACATCAAAGCTACAAGCAAAGAAATATGCCTTCAGGGAAAAATAAATGTTTTAAAGCATTACTAGCCAGCACTGAGAGCCAAGTCCTGCAGATTTTGGCCCACCTCCTTGCAAGAGGATAATTTATGTTAACCCTCTCACACCAACCATGGCATCAAGTGACTGTTCAGGAGAGTGGTCTTTATGCACTATGGTCAAAAGATGATTCAGTGACAACAACCGCTGATATTTCAGGGAAATATTATCCATATCCAAACAGGTGTCCAGCCCACAGCACTGTAAAGTCATAACAGGTGACCTCAGAGCCTGCAGAAATAACCAAGCTCTGTTCCCTTTTAACAAGACCTGTAGGTGATGATCCAGAATTGCTCTCCCAAGGGACCTCATGAAAGCGTCGTGTAAACCCACAGATGCTTCTGATATCTTTACTGATTCCCTCCAGCAAAGGGAAGCTGGATGGAAACAAAACAACAGCTACAGGAGGAAACAAGGGAGTTTCACTTCTACTCCCTTGGCCAAAAGCAGTTATCCCCTTTGGAAATCTGCTGGGGAAACAGATGGCAATTCCTCTGGGATGCAACTTGAGTGATGCTGCACTTGTCCTGTACTTGCACAGTCCAATATATGCCCAAGGGATGCAGGTCCTAGTGTGAAACCACACTACACGCAGGACAGGGGATCAACACAGCTTCACTCAACCCAGCAGGAGCTTCTGAGAGGAGGAACATGAAGTTGAGCCCACAGCCCAACCAAGTTCTCAGGGATTTCAGGGAATTTGGCACTGTCTCTTTCAGCACTCACAATTCAAATCCATGACATTATCCATATCTCGTTTGTTTTGTGTGTTGCTCTAGATATCAAAGATATCAAAGCATCAAATGACCAGCATGTCAACAAGGGAGAAGAGGAAAACATGGTTGCAGCTCTCTCTAGGAGAAAAGCTGCTCTCTTGATGAGTCAAACCAAGGCATGACGCACAGGGACTCCCTCCCTGGCCTCTCCATCTCATCAGCACACAAAAAAAGCAAAAGCAACATATTTCCAAACCCTGCTCACTAGCTAGTTTTCTGTAGGATGCCTGTGTTTGGCACGAAGACCAAGGATGTAGGAGTAGAAAACGACAGCTAGCCAGACCATCAGCTATGCCTGAATAGGTAAACAGGTGGCCCTTTAATTGAGTTAGATAAGTGGTATTTCCAATCATTTTAGTACAGACACTTAAAACAATATTACCTAGCAGAATGTTAGCTTGAATTAGAAAGAATAAAAGGTCTGTCTAGGAAGGCCTTGCTTTGAGGATGGAGGCCAAAATGTTCATTAAAACAGTTTCCCCTTTCGCCTGCTCAGCCAAAAAGAGGGTGAACCTGCTATAAATGAAAGACAGAAATAACCCATTTTACACCAGCAAACACAGATGTTAAAGGGTTTTAGGACACCCAGTGTTCCAGAGATGCAAAAGTAAAGGGTTTGAGTTAGTTTCAAGATGTTTGTGAAAAGTAAGAATTTGAATCCATGATGCAACAGGTGAATCACTTATTTAACTGGCCTTTTTTCTTTAGCACCCTGACCCTGCCATGGGAGGAATGCTCTGGCCACAACCGAGTTCAGCATTTCAGTACGTATTAAATTTGAGAGAACATGAAAGAGCCACATTGAATCAAGATCCATGCATTCGTCACCGGCAGGTTGCTTCTCACACGTGTCTATACACATGTACACAGAGCCTAACCTTGCAAGAATGTCCATTTTGAGCTTTCATCCTAATGATTCTCCCTCTAGAAACAACACTACTGTGACTCTAAAAGTATCGATTTCCCTTGGGATAAAGAAGCTCTCCACATTTCCGAATAACAGGTCCTGCATTCGCTAAGCACCAAGCAGCTTTTGAGATGCAACCAAGAGCTGTGCTAAAGATGACATGGATTTCTGTCCTCAGGAGCTCAACTATACAAGATGACCATTAACCAGATAAATGGTAGGTTCCTTAGGGTATCTGACTTGCAACAGATACTAATTTCTTCAGATATTAATTTCTTTGAAGCCAAAGAAGAAGCCCTTCCTCTGCACCATGCAACAAAGATGCAATATCTGCTCTACTGCTTTGATCCTCTTCAGTCAAATACAATAGAATTTTAAGGTATTAAGAAACACTTATTATTTTTACACTATACTAACAAAGAAAAGCAAAAAATATTAGAAATGGACACAATTTCCCCAGCCAGAAAAATGTAGAGAAAAAAATCTCATCAGTGATTTGCATCTGCCCTGAGCAGCACACTCAGCCTTCAGCCTCTCTGCAAATATATCAATTCTACACTGTCCCTGCAGCTTTTCCCCTCCCATATTGGCATTTTGTTTTTCCTGGCTGTGAGAAACATCGAGAGGTCTTGCAAAAAATAGCATAAAATAAAAATTAATAAATAAGAAGTATGTTAGCCTGAGCTTCAGGATAGGACAACTGGCCTAAGGGTTTAATCAAGATCTGGAACAAACTGCATGAGGTGTTTGGTAAACATTCATCTTATCAAATTATTGCAGTTAGAGGATGCAATTCCCAACCACCTTCCCACATAACCCATAAAATTCACCATCAGGCAAATCAGTTCAGTGCTTTCCGCTCTTTGATGGGGATGGGGATAATTTGATAAGAAGTAATTCATCAAATTTCAACAGCTTGATGACAAGAACAACCTCAACAATCAGAGTGGGCACAAGGGTCGGAGTGTCACCAAAAGCACAAAAGAGCAAGGAAACCCATCTAGAAGTAAACTCAAGTACTACACCTTTCTGGGCGTCATGGTGGATGACAAGTTGACCATGAGGCAGCAGTGTGCCCTCGTGGCCAAGAAGGCCAATGGGATCTTGGGGTGCATTAAGAGGAG
>JAWLRI010000795.1:1726025-1749759 GCA_034781795.1 Crypturellus tataupa
TCTCTTTCCTAACAATAGAAACATGGGTCAAAGTTGAAAAATACAGCCTGTTGCATACGGCAACTGCCAGGTTGTCTGGGCTAACATAGCTAACTGCATGGTTGGTTTTGCAGGTGGCCAAACGCTTGCTTTGCAGCAGTCAACCCATCATATTGCTCCAACAAAATAATTATGACGCCGAAGAGATTTTGGAATTAGCATGATGTGTTTGTAAGCATCTCCTGCCACGCTGAACTAAGATTAAAATGTTTGCTCATTCTTATCTCATTCCCTGAAATTCATGGTACAGAAACTTCCTCGTGTCATGTCAAGAGATTCCCAACAGCTGAGAGAGCTAAAGGGAAGCTGCAATCACAGTAGCTTCTATTTCAAAACAAGGCACTGGCTCCACCACTATGCCTGTTCTACCACAATGGTTTGACAAATTCATCATAAGTGTTAAAAGCCTTTCTGTAAGCCAAAAAAAAAGAAGAAAAAAAGATATCCTCACTGCAAGTGAAAAACTATTTAAAAAATACAGTGATCTACATGAAGTGCTAGAATTGTGATGGTGCAAGTTTGTATTTGATACGGGGTAGCCCAAAGTACCCCTTGATGGAAAGATGCCTTTGAAGAGACAAGGATGGATAACTCTAGAAGACACTTCTGGACACATGGATGCTTTCTTCTCTTCCTTCCATGTCTCCTGACTATCAGCTTATCAAAAGGAAGGAGAAATTGCATGGCTCAGAGGGACAGTCATAACCATCACAAAAAAAGTACACGTGCACCCTAAATAATGACAGCAACAGCGGCTAGGAAAGAAGTGAAGGCAACATCCCTTGTGTGTTCATGCACCCAGCTGGCTTGTTTGCTTCACAAGCTTCTAACTTCTCAATTGCCTCTCTAGCAAAGTCATGATTTACTAGCGCCTGTTTTCTATTGACTCTAGTTTTATTGCGTTTTCACTGTGGTACCCAAATGCCTCAGCAGCCTCTGAAAAAGCAGAGCAGAGTTTGGTGAGTAGTGTGGACAGAGACGGCCAGGAGAAGGCATTGCCTCTGATGCAGGGTGAAAACAGCTTTTTACTCTGCTGAAATAATCCCAGCTGCAAAGCCAGGTGCAAGAACATGAAATTCAAATTTAAAAATTCACAGGAAAAATAACCACACTTTGTTGACAAGACCAGCACTTCTGAACCTGGATAACGTACCAATATTACGGTGCGTTTCCAATGCTGGCTATTTTCTCACCCAGGATTCCTCCTTTACCCCTAATGCAGCTGATACCAACTCACGCAGGGCCTGCAGTGCAGTGCAGGGGAAAGCAAAGATATGAAAATATCCATGTACTTCAGCAAGACCTTTAGCGTTAGCAATCTGATGCTTTAGCCTCCCCTTATGTCATTTGCAGATTTAAAAATGCACACAGGCTTCAGCATCCTCTCCCAGTCACTCTCTTTAGCATGCAAATGCAATTTAACATAATTAGGCAGGACAGAAAGCCCAGACCTTTTTATGGTATGAAGTACATTCCAGTTGTCAGGCAAGATAAAGAGACTCCATCGTAGTAGCGAAGCTGGCCAAAAGCATGTTACCACCTTTGCAGGTTTCTAAGATTAGCCCAGGACTTTGCGAGCATGAACAGCTATTGCCCAACAGGTTTATAACACTACATAGGCATGGAAATATATATAATTTTTATATCTATATTATGTACATATACATATATATAACTCTTAAAAGTCTATCTTGGAATGGCCCACAGATGGCAGAGTTGTGATCCAAATCCAGATGCAGATCTCGTGTCCCATGAATCTTGGTTGGATTTTGTCATGAAGATGATTTAGCATCTGCTATTACATAAACCACATGAATACCTAAAAGTCTAAAAGCATCATAGCATAAGCCAACAAAAATCTCGATCAAGTTATCCTAGATTTGTTAATGAGAAAAGAAAAAGTATTATACAAAAATAAATTGTTGACTTAAGAGACTGGTAAAAACACAACTCCAAGAAAAGTACCAGGTACTTTGCATCTACTTTACTTGAAACTCTACATCCTAGGCATAAAAGTGAGAGCAGATGACAGAGTTCTCAGTCTGATGCTTCAGGATGCCAAAGGCATTTATATTCCTTGCCTACGTTTCAAAGGTGAAAAGAGAAGCTGATAGTCCTTAGAGGTGCCCCAAGATTGTTCCTTGCAAAGGAGGATCAGCTTAATTCTGATAACTGCAGTTAATATATATAATTATAACACAAATAGATAGATAGATAGATAGATAGATAAATCAAGTTTCCCTGAATCTTTCACCTAACTCTCCAATGACTTCAGAGCACCCTAGGTAGTACTGAAGGTCCTCACAATTTTCTTCCAGGAGAACTTTGAGCTCTCTGAACTTGTGCCTCTCTCTCTCATTTAACTGCATGGATCCTTAATTCATAAACAACCAAATTCTTATCAGGTGGGCCTGTAAAAGAAGGAATAAAATGGATAGCAAATTAAGGATTGAAACAAAGCACTAGAAGCTCAGGTTGCACCTCAACAAGTTCAATGTGCTTGGCCAAGTCTCACATCCCTGTGACTTTTTTCTTCCCCCAGTATCAATCTGCCATACATTGACCACTGCAAAGTGCCTTGAGATCGCTGTGTGAAGAGCATTATATACTGCTTTGAGTCCAGGTAATCCAAATCTCTACTGAAAGAGACTGGTGCAGTCTATCTGAAATAGACAGAAATCCCCACCAAAAACATTAAAGTCGTCATGATAGAAAAATAAATCCCGGCAGATTGTTGCTAGCATTACGTGAATCATCATGTTGTTATAGCAACTTCATCTCTGCATCGAATCTAAAAATCCAAGTGCAGTTGAAATAATATAACCGCATTAAGCAAAAATGATATATAACAAGATAAAAATGGATGGGCTCAATCTCAGAGGAGCACCCACACTTCTTTCTCACCCTCTTGCCTCCCTTTGAAAACATTGGTTTGCTGTATTTAAACAAAGGGAAGAGACTTGGAGCCTATGGAAGAGAAACAGAGCAGTAACGAGCTTTAGAATTCCAAGAGTGTCTTAGAATCAGAGATTCACCTTTAAATGAAACCAAGCGAAATTCTCAGTTATTACCAGCAGAACAGCCACAGCCAATTGACCTTAGTGCTCTTAAGTATTGCAAAACTCAGGCATTTGCTCCAAATAGCTATGCATGATGCCATCTTTCTATGTGGAGAAGTTCTACAGAGAGAGATGCAGAACAGGAGATAGAGCAGCATGGAAGGGGGGAAACGGGTAGCACCATTTCCCTCAGGGAGCAAACTCACCAAAAAACAGAGCTTGTCCCCCTGCTCTGGCCTTTTCTGCACTGAGCTGGAGTGAATAGTGCTAGCTAGAAAGTCATGAAACAGCCTAAAGATGTTTTGTACACACTAGTAGCCCACTGCACCTCGAAATCAGGACAATTTCACAACTTTTATATCAGCAAAAAATGACAGATCAGGCCTGGGAGGAGCAGCTTCTGTTGTGGTTCCTACATGGGGGTTTATGCTCACCCCAAATCCAGGGAAAGGAAGACAGTGAAGGGACCTGCTCCCTGCAGTGATTTGGGGGCACTGGGGACATTGGGGTGATGAAAAGGAGGAGGGAAAGAGCTTGGGCCCCAGCTCATTTTGGCTCTTGGTCTATTACTTCCTACATTGCAGTAAAATACTTGCTGTAATTCAATTACTGAAAGTGTTTTCACTACCTAACTGCCTAACTTAGCCTTTCATAGCTCAAGACAAACAGAGACTCCAGACAAGGGAATTTTGTTTTCTTTCTCTTTTTTCCCTGCTTCTTCTCTCCCTTCCAAATGCATTTATTCATTAAAGTGTCCTCGTAGGCTGAGTAATGAGTCATTTTCCCTTGCTTCTCTTGAAGGAAGGAAAATGCAACGGGATGGAGAGGAGCAGGACTTAACGGGGAAGGTCAAGCCCTTCCTCAAAGCTTCACAGGCCTCCAAAAATGCAGGTGGCCACACAGGCTCCAGAACATTTCCCTTATTACCGAGACGCTTTCCTGGTGCCTCGGAGTCTGCCTATCGTCATTTTGCAGCTAACACAGAAAGCCGCCCCCTCTCCTCTGCCCAAAAATAACTCACTGAGCGTTTTCCCTCCGCAGAAGACGTTGGGGAGAAACTCGGAGCTTCACCAGCACATGGGATGGATGCCGCTCCCCCGATGCTTTGCAAACATCTTCGTTGCAGAATATAAAAGATCTGCATGAGGGGGCAGCCAGGCTTCTGTTTCTGCACTTCTTGCACCCTTATGATGGGGATGAAGAAAATCCTTCATCATGAATTCAAAGGGAGAGGCTTTGCTAGCAAAACTAACCACCATATTCTCAATTCATCTGGAGTCAAGCTCATCAGTTCAGTGGAACTCACATTGAAAAAAAATATAACTAACAGAAGAAACACTTTGTTTGACTACTTAGCTCCTCAGTGATAGAGCAGAACTGTTGCTCCCCAGCCCCATTTGATGGTTCATTTTGACCTACAGGGTAAAAAGAAACCTTGATTAACCACCTGGATGGTATCCACTGTGCAAGGATGAGCAGAAGAGACCAGTATTCTCTTGGAATCTTGCTGTCTGTGAGCTCAGCCTTTGGGGGAGAAGGACTTGAGCTCTTTAGAGTAGGAACAACCCCAAAATAACACAACTAACAGACAATTCTGCTCTTATCACAGCTTTCCAAGGAGGGCTTCTTCTTGTCCATGTAGAGCAGTGGAGGACTTCAAACCGGTGTGATGAGGATGGTGTTCAAACAGCTCCATCACAACGGGTTGTTCTCCAAGACACGATCTCCCACCTTACCTAGAATGGTGCTTTTCACTTCATTAATATGTACTCTGGGGAAAAGAAAAATAATCCTTGAAGTGATGAAAAAAAGTCATGAATTCTAAAATATAAAAGCCGAAGAGGAGAGAGAAACTTGGGAGACTTTTTCACTTCCACTTCGACTGTTTCCAAAGGGTTCACATGCCAATCTAATAATAAAACTGTCATATGGGGTGATGCGATTTTAGCTTTCAAGCTGGAGGTTGCTATGGGAGGCTGTTCCCAGCAGCAGCACCGAGTATCGTTTGTAAAAGGCCTTCACAGCACCAGACACTGCTGAATTTTATGCAAGAAACTCACAAGTGGGTATTTTTTTTGAAAATCTCCCCCCCGAAAAAAGCTGAAAAGAGATGAGAGAAAATGATGCTGCAATTTAGACACCCCGAAAGCAAAGTGTGAGCTCAAATATGCAGTCACATAACCTCAATCTTCCAAGTTAGTGCCCATCAGCTAAGTCACAGTAACCACATGCTGTGCGTTATTTGCAAAGGCAAGTTAATTTGCAGAGAAGACAAGTTAAAGACTATGAGATGATCTCTTGTACAGTAGGAGAGAGGCACGTAAATAGGAATAGTTATTGCAGTGCCTCTGCAGCAGCGCATTAAACTGGGGGATGCTTTGATTGTGCATCTAAATCCTGCCTCTCCTATAAAAATGAGGTATCGCTTCCCAACAGGTTGAGGGAGACTAGCAAGCACAGGGCCACCTTTTTGGGATAAATAAGATATAGCTATAAATGCACGGAGTTGGGCAAAGCTGGCGAAATACAAACTACACCCTTAAACGCTAACATGCAAACACAGAGGATATTTTATGTAGCAGATGGAGAGATTTAGGAGCCAGTTACAACTCACAGGATTTACAGGAGAAACGCAGCAGGAGGGAAGTTCATAGAAGACTTAACACAAGGACACAGCCATGAAGCAGCACGAGGGTAAGACTGGAGCTATTTACATTTAGACAGTGCACTGAAGGCTGCTGAATAATGATGTAGAAAAGCCTTAATTCACATCGTGAAAGATTCCAGCCATTAAACATTTTAATTCTTTGCAGGTTGAATAAGGCAGGTTGAATAGATGAGCGATATGAGAAGGGCTGCACACTTGGAGAGAAAGTATTTTGGTTTTCTCTGGACATGTGGTTGTGTTACATTAATGCTAAGAAAGAAAAACTGTGTTATTTAAAGGACAAACTGGAAATATCATGTATTAACAGCAGTAAAAATATAAGTGAAGAGCATCAAGTGACACGTTTTGAGCCACTCTCTGGCTCTGAGCAGTCAACCTCAGCCTGCAACGTTCCGGTTGATGCTCCAAATCCCCATTTCCAACTGGCTCCCGAGACGTGAGATCTCCGAGATGAAGGAAAAACTCTGTTCCTGTGAGGGGGAATCTCCCTGCTTCTAATCAGTAAAGGTGCCTATAGATACGTACCATTATAAAACCTAGTGATATGGTTGTTTCTATAACACATTGCCTGTTTAATTACAGCAGGCAGCTCATGCACAACAAGACCTGCTTGCTCTGCTCCAGAACGGGACAGTGTTTATTTTTCTTTTCCTATTTCAAATTGACAACAGGAGACCCTATCAAAACATAAACAAAAGAAAAAAACAAACAAACAAAAAAACCCACAAAACCAATAAACCAGAAAGTCTAAACACTGGTAGCTTTCCCTTTGACAGGTTTCCAGGCTATGTTTCCCTCTTTTATTCTTTTTTCCAAACTATCACAATCCTTTACCGTCCTACTTAGGTGACCCCACAATATTAACTCTTGTGCAGAACTGGCTCGTGAGGGTCCAGTGCTCGTTCAGTTGGTTGAGATCCACAGCGGGAAATGGGAGGGTTAAGTTAGCTTGATAACAGCAAGGGAAAGGCAAAAATCAATTCTCTTTAGTGCTGTTCTATTTTAGGCAATTCCCCTGCCACTACTTTAACTTGTCAATAGGGAAAAAAAAACATACGTATATATATGCCATCAGCCACACACATAGATGCACACACATTTATATGTCTGTGTGAAGCACGTGTTTGCATATATGTGTGTATCCATATATACACATATTTATGCATATATCAGTCATATTTTTATATATCTCTATATACACACACACATATATACATTTGCACAGATGTAGATATATATTTACACACCTATGTGTGGCTGATGACACAGGAGGCTGCAGCTCAGTGGATCAGTGGAGCATTTGCCTGCTGTGGAAAACAGGGAAACTAGAACAGGCAACCGAGATAGGCTGGAAACAGAGCTAGGCCTGTGGCCACGATCAAGAGAAATGCCGGAGCAGAGCACGGCATCAAAGCAGATGTGTGGGTACAATCCCTGTATGCGTCCTGAGCAGCATCCTCTATCCTACTCCCAATATCTGCCCCTTCCGAGATGCCGTTTCCCTGTCGATACTACCAGCCATCGGGTGAGATCTCTCCCAGGCAAGTTCACAGCCATTAGCCTATTGATGTCGAAGCTTTTGGATCCAATATAAACTAGAATGGAAGTTGGGTTTGTAACACACACATAATGACTTGACTGTTGTTATTTGGTCCACATTAACCCCTCTACTCCTATATCCATGCAATAAGCAGAACTGGCCAGCAACCAGGCACCAGGACTCCTACTATACCTGTACCCAAAGGCACAGATACCTCTCTGAATGCTGCCCTGAGCCTTTCCCTCTATGTCTTTTCCTAGGGGTGGTCCAGAATTGCACTGACATAGATTTTTTAAAGGAATTTCCTTCCCCTTTCAATGCTAATTAATTAAAAATAGCCAGAGTTGGATCTTCCAAGGGTACAGTATGCACTGGAGTCAGCTACAACCACATCCTCTTTGAACTCAATGGAATGACTTGTCCTCCAAATTACTAGATGTTTAGTTGCTTTCTCAGTAAGCCTCAGTACTTCCCAATGACTTTCTTATTTTCTTAAATCTTCATGATAAACAACTACACAAATCTCAAGCCTAGAAAGTGAGCGAGAAGGAAGAGCCACGAGTGAAGGGTTTGAATACACAACTGGGATGTCAAGAAGGAAGACCTGCAAAGCCTGGATTCAGCTTTGGTCTTATACATCCCAGAGGAGCTTTTCACACACGTTATCTAGATTTGAGCCAAAATCCTACCATCTACAGGAAAATCCTTACCCAATAGAAGTTCTGTCAGCACATGTTTTCATGCAACAAAAATGACAAACGAAAATCTTGGTCAGCAAATCAGCATTTCTGTAACCACCCACACCTTTCTTTTTTTTTTTTTTTCCCTCTATGAAATTGCTCAGAAGCAATAATCCTAAATTCTGCAGTATTATGTAAATAGAAAACATTGAGATGTACCAACTACAGCTGCAGCTACTAGGAACAACTCATCCAAGACAAACTATTATATGAATTATTTTGCCACAGGCAGACCAAATTATAAGACAATATTTCAGGATTAAATGAAGGTTTCAGAGTCCAGCTAGCCTAACCCCATTTGCATATCGTTTGCATCCTAGTTCAAATCCTGACCCTCATCTTTCCCCATCCTGCAACTAATAAGCTTGAAACATTCTTCCCACCAATCTCAACTCCTTGTCAGCTGAATTCCAGATCAATCAACACATGGAACCAGCTGCGCTGAATAACTCAATCACATTCATCATTTTAACTTATCCTATTTATGAATCAGGACAAGCTTGAAATCTCCATTTACATTATGAGCCTTTGTGATATCAAGATAACCAAACGGCGCACTGATCAAAGGCTCCTAGGAACTTTGGAGCTCAAGAATTATCATACAGGAACGCTCTATCTATCCTAGCATCTCTCTCTGGCTTTAGACAATATTTGCTTCACTAAAAATTAGCACATAAAACATCGTGAAGAACAAGAAAGTGTTGCCCACATTACTGCACTTGGTAGAAGGGTTGTAGGTATCTTATGCACATCCTCAAAGCTCATCATCTTGCAAATGAAATCCCACATCTGCTGAAAACCTGGGAGAAAAGAGATACTCAAACTTTTATGCACAATTACCTTTATTTTATCTCAGCTTTATCCCTGTGGATGGAGGGCATTCTGATTCTTTCACATTGATTTCTAAAGACAAAAATGGTCCTTGGAGCTGCACTCACTTCTCTCAGAGCTGCTCTGATGGAGAAACGAAGTGCTTAGCCTATGAAAATGAAGAAACACTCATAATCTGAGGTGCTTTTCTTGTGTTCGTTCCCTCTACCAACCCAGTGATATCTGTAGCAGTGCCCATGGATCCCCATCAGGTCACAAGCACATCTGAAAAATATTTGACTAGATGAAAAAAGATATCTTAAAAAAAAGTAAAGAAAAAGTCAGAAAAAGCAATTCCTGTCTTACAGAGCTTTCACTCTGATGTCCACATTCGCATCTAACTAGCTATTTTTCTTCTTACAACACATGGAACATCACATCATTCTGTTATTTTTGGAAATAGATGTTTTCTCCAGAGTGTGGGCAGAGGGAAACAATTTGTATCGAGACTTTAGGATTATTCAAGAAGAACAGAAAAAGGAAGGATATACTCTAATAAAACAATCTTATTTTAGGAAAAAAAAAAGTAAAAAAAAAAAAAGACAGTATTTTAATTGTAGCTCTCCACATCTGCTACCAGCTATTATTTATCTCATGTACAGCAACAAAACGTCACAGGACATCACAAGGGACATAATCCAAAGACAATCTTCTCCATTAACTCAAGAACCATGATGTATTGAATATTTCAAGTGCGATTACACTGCAACAAAATGACATCGTGCCATGAGGTGCTATAAATTATTCTCTCTCAATACTCCCTTCTTCACAAAGATGCCAGGAGGCTGAATAAATAACGCGCTACCAAAGGATGAAAGGTACAACAGAAACGTGGAAGATTCTTCAAATTACTATGTTGGTTTTAAAGTGATGAGATTAACTGCTACAAATTCCAGCTGGGATCTAACCATTCAACCACTCTCACTGTGTTTTATCCGAGCGCAAAAAGAACGTTCTGCTCTTGCTGAGCCCAACAACTAGCATGCTAGGAGGTGAGCAACATGTCCTTCAAATGAAGCTATTTCAGCTCTTGTCTGTTCATGCTCAAGCAGTCTGCAAAGAAACCACAAATCCTTTGGGGCTGGTGTCATCACTACCTGTCCTTGAGTGCAGAAGTCAATGTAACCCATGCAGGACCACGGGGAAGATCAACTGCAGAGCTAAGGTGAGAACAAGTCAGCTGGCTGCTAATGCCAGTTAAGTGACCCCTCCAACAAGCTATTGGTTTTGACTCTTTCCTCTTATGTAAAATACTTATGAAATTTGTTTTTTCTATTTCCTAGAGTTAGTGAAGTAAACACAGAAGAGGCAGCTCATACCCCATTCATTCTTTCAGAAAATATTTAACAACAAGTGACCAAAAAAGATGGTAAGAAACAAGCAAGAGACATGATACAACAACAAATTAGGAAGTCCAAGAAGGAGGCAAACTAACACACACATCTGTCTCAACAAACCATCTTCGCTACGGTCAAAGTTTAACATATCCCTAACAACTGAATTAGATATCACACTGTTCAATATATGCACTAATGATCTGGAAAATTGGAAAATAAGGTGAGAAATTAGAAAGTAAAATCTATAGGCAACAAAGCTGTCTTTCTGCTTTTATTTTTTTTATTATTTTTTTTTCATTTTTGGGGGGGTTGTTTGTTTTTTGGAGGGAAGCTAACAGGACTTCAAAGAATCCCTAAGTAAGACCCACAAAGCTCAGGCTCTAAACACTCAATGTAATGCACAGCATAGGGGATGTATTACACTATACACACTCCTTATAGGAATTAAGGTTCACAAAAGACACTGGATGTCACTACAGGCAGCTGAAAGGGGAACTCTGCCCAAGGCTACTACTTTGAGGAAATAATAGCATGCATAGGAAATAAGAGAGAATAATAGAGAGATTATTATAATGCTATTAGGTAAAATTAGTGGTGCCATCTCATTGGGATCTTACTCATCTCAATGAAGGAAGAAATTGCAAAAATAGAGAGGAGAAAGGTGCAGGAAGATTACTACAAGGGCTATAGTGATGAGGGGGAGAAAGAAAAAGACACAGAAAAAAAAAAGAGTGTGGAAATATAACAAAGACTTTATAATAAAGAATGTTTAGTGAAGATGGACCTGGTTTTCTGTAATTCCTACCACATATTGAAAATATACATACATATATATCTCCTATAAAAAATAAAACATTAGGAAATTCTCAAAAGATAAATGAAAATATTTTATACCTGATGAGAAACTAAATTGTACTTCAGCATGCAGGGGCCAAGAAATTAATCTTCCAAAAGCACAGCAAAGTAGGTAACAAGAACATCCAAAGTTGCTAAAACTAAGTTGTAACAGAAATTCTTAAACAGAAATTCAGCCTAAATGATTAAACATCATGAGAAACCCAGGGAGCAATTACCATAACATTTGCATACCAAGGCATTGCTTTTCCTCCTTTTAAGCTGCTACTGCTCACCATCCAAAAGGGAGACTCCTGAGCTAAACGAAACCCGAATCTCACTAGGCAAATCCTGTAAAAACTACCTAAAATTAAAGGCACTGCTAAGGCTTCAGGCAACCAGATGTCAATCCATGTCAAATGCAAAGGATACAACACATCACAAATACATATGTTTTTACAGAAAGCTTTTTCCATAGCCCACAATCTCACAGCATTTGAGATGCTTTTTGTAGCATCCCCTCAATATTGCTCAAAAATGTCTGCCCAATCTATCAAACTGAAGCAGTAAGTGGTTAATCAAACAAGCAGCTTATCTAACTACTAATACTCTGGGAAAAACAATAAAAGACTCTAATTTTAATTAATGGAAAAAAATAAGCAGTCTCTTCCTCTCCACTTTTTTTGGGAGAGAGTATGGGGGGAATATTTTCAGCTTCCTTTTTGTTTGCTTATCATTTAAGGGTCTGTACAGCTAAGCAAGTGTCAATTTTTACGGACTGGTAACTGTCACGAGCACAATTCATCCAGTCCTAACAGATGCTTCCATAAACAATCCAGAAGGACAATTAATCCTTCCACGGGAGACACATTTCTTGACATTCCTCACCCAGGAGCATCTTCCTCTAGAAAAGGCAGAGAAGTCCTTACTGCCTATAAACATATTTCTGCCTCCAGTTGCTAATCCTTTAGTTTCTCTCTATTTGCAAACAAAATGCAAAGTTCCTCTCTCACTCATGGAGATACAAACGTCATCTCAGCCTTTCTGAGCAATGTGGCAAACCTTACCTAAAAGGATTACAGTGATACAAGAACCATGGATGGTTGAAATCGAGCATGAAGCATGAAGGTAGGTACAACAGCCCCAACTTCCCCACCTTCTAGTCCTGTTCTCCCTCTCAGCCACTCCTAGAATTGGAAGCTCTTGGCCAAGTTCAACCAACCTGGACAGGGAGAAACCAAAAACTTGATGACCATCCTGGAAGTTGGATGAAAATAAAATCATCAAGGGCTAAGTCAAGGAAAGAAGTAAATAAGCACCTGCATACTCATGGGTTACCTCCTGGTAGATCAATGGGCAACCTGTCAAGCTCTGGTTTCTCTCAGGGTTTGGATAGTAACAAGGGCAGCAAGTGGCACAGGGCATTAGGACGTATCATAAAAGCACATCCTAAAAGAGGCTTTTTCAGCTTTTTAGCTGATGAAGCAAAATCTTTAAATACCCATCCAGACATTTTCTCTTCTGCATCCTTGCTGGTTCCTCCTCAAATGACAAGGTCAGCACTGGTGCATTACTGTAGTGCAGCCAGACACTTCTGCTCCAGCCCTAAAGTCAAGTCTTCTCCTTGTGTTTCCTTGCATTCAGGTAGTCTGACAAGTAGTGGAGTAGCAGCATATTGCTGGCCAAAAGCCATCTGGGAGGAACAGCTGTCCAGGAGCCAGAGACCCAAAAATTATGTTCTTGCTCCTTGAGTATGCAGTGCTTGATCAGCAAATTACACAGTGTATTTCAATATAAACCTGTCTTGCTCTGACAAATGCACCTATTCCCAATTACACTCCTGTTTGATCAAGAAATTGAAGCCCTAACTAACTACAGCAGGGAACTAGCCAAAAGGAGTACTTTAGTCAAACCAATTACCTGATTTGGGGCACTTTACTTCAAAAACAGATCTACATGATCCATTGCACAAATGTCCTTTTTTTCCCTCTCTTTTTAAAGATTTCTGCCATGTAACACAGCCTCGTTTGCAGTCAAGTCAGACCACAATTGATGAATACCAACACAGCTGGATCTCAACAGCCTTTCCGCTAAACTGCTGTAAAAAAATTAAGGGAGCTCTAGAAATTACTGAACCAAAAAAACAGAGCAAGGCACCTGTAGATTTCTAATAAAAAAGCCATCCCACAGGGATGAAAACAATTCCAGGTGCAGAGGCAAGTATGCAAAGCCATGCACGCACTGCAAAGTTTGCATCAGTCCAGCTTCTCGCTAAGTCACAGTTGCCATTAGTGCAATCACCCTACCTGTCATTTCCAGTTGTTAAATGGGAAAAAAATAAAATAAAAATAAGACAAAATGAGCATCTTTGCCAGACTGCACACAGTAGGGCTATCCAAGCAGTAGGTGAAGAAATTGTTCTCCTTTTCTGGTGCCACATCTCTATGTGCAGTTGGGGAAAGAAATAGCCAAGCAAGCAAGCTGAGGATGCAAGAGACAGATGCCCTCCTCACCCAGAAGATCTGTCAAAGCATGAGAGATTGACACTGGAGTCATCAATAGTAGCAGAAATATGGAAGGGACCTCCTCTCGGCCAAAGCCATGCCTAGCAATGTAGACAAAGATGTATGTTATGGTGTTATCCCAAGTTTCCCAATTGTCTTGTTCCTCTTAATTCAGCATCATGACCACAGACATCTCAATAGGAAGGATCTCTCCATGAAAGCGCAATGGACTGTTGCCCTGAGCTGGTTGGACTCCACAAGGTCTCAGCCTTTTTGCAAATGGGATAGAAGATGAGTAATGTAAAGAACTTGGTCCTTCCCTTGTGAAGGCACAAAAGGAAAGTGCACAGCACTGAATTCTAACACTGGGACATGTCCAGATCGAACAATTTCCAAAGCCAAGGAGAAACTCATGATGAGATCTCATCAGAAGAACACAACCAGGATTTGCATTTGCATGGCATCATCTGACCAGTGATACGCAGCACTGCATCACTGACTTAAATTAGGGTTTTTTATATGGTCCAAACTCCACCTAGAAGTTCCACCTAAGGCCAAAAGAAAGAACTGGAAATATCAAAGCAGCTTAGTCTAACAGGTGGATTGAATCTCACATCTACTCACCTTTCTAACTTTGGACCAATCAAGTATGACCCAGGCATGCAAATATCATCCCACAAACTAGCACCTCAGGATCTCTAAAGCACAGGTGATAACTCTAGCCTTAGAAAGGTGGCATTTCTGCACATCTGGATTTTATCTGCTTCACACTGGATTCTGGCCTACTACGCTCTGACCTGAAGAACGCACTCCTGGAAATTCTGGTACTTTTTTCCATTGTGGAAAAAAAGTGGCGTGCTTTTGTTTAACTTGCACAGGGGAAAAGAGGAAATATACTGCATATCTTGAACATCAGGCAATTTGGTTGTTTTCAATCAACAGCTAGGTGCAAGGCCTCAACAACTGGCTTCCCAGGGCAGTGCTTAGCTAAAGGGTTTGCAAGCCTCTATTTTGGTCCTCCTGTGCCTTACCAGTAACACACTCACATTTCCAGCTCCACAGCCCTGCGTGCTCCCAAGTAACATTTCATAAAGTCAATGGCAGAGCTATGCCTCCCATATCCCCTACGAAATGTTCTCTGCCACTATGACCCTGCTCCCCACTGCCTGGGGCACTGTCACAACCGCTCTGCATCTTCCCCATAAATGCTGCTTCCCCTTGGAGCCTCAAGCTCCCATCCATGTCCTAAATCCATCTCCAAAGCATCATCTCCAAGCACCAGCAAGGCACAGGCAGCACTCAGGGGTCATCTAAACCTGTGCATGTACTAACTGGTTGACTGAACGATTCCCCCAAATAGATAATTGTTGGATTTTCCTGTGTTTTCCTTTAGGACACTGAGATATTAAGACCTTACATGCTTCATGAACACGCTCATTGATGGCTGGGTGGAGGACAAAAGTCCAGATCTGCACTCTTCTCTCTGATGTGATTAATTCAGCGAGGCCACCAGAGTGGAAGAAGGGAAAAGCAAAAAGGCTGACACTTTGGACTATCCAAAAACCAAAAATCATCCCACAGGAAAGCTCTCACTTTCATATCCATGCTCAAAACACTGTATTTGTATTTCATTTTATGGTTCATAAAGTAGAAAAATAACCCATTCTGGGGGTCCTAGTTTTATATATGCATTTGGTCAGACCCAAGTTGAATACTCAGGTAGCTCACTGAAGGTTTTTGGTACTCTCAGCTCCTGGTTTCCACTGACTAAGCATGGCATGAAGCACCACAGATAGCAGCTTCACACTGACCCTCATGGACAGTGCCACTGCCCCAGAAAACCCACCCATCACCTCTGCTAGATGCCACCATCATGTACCAAGCACTGCTATCCAGCCCCTTCAGCTGGGGTGCTTGGCCAACCCAAGCAAGAGCTCCCACTCACTCATGCAGCAAACTGGCATAAAGAGCTAAAGCTACATCCCATCTAGCCAAGATCTATGTATTTATTATTATTATTATTATTATTGGTTGGATGTAGTTTCGAATGAATCAGTTTTTGGAACCAGTGCCCTGCACAAACACATGGACACTAACACCAAAACACAGGACAGAGCAGAAGTTCATGGATCCACTTACTGAGAGAAACCCTGATTTATGCTGGCTTAAAATGATGTGAAAATGCATCTTTGTGCTATAGGTACGTGATGCATTAACCCAGGCAAGGGAGATAACTTAGGAGCTCCCCACTCTGCTCCCCACTGCTGCTTCCCTGCCCCACGCCGCAGTTTGCTCCCCGCTCTCTTGCGAATGCAGCAGCCTGCAGCTCACGCTGTAAATCAGATCAATGAAACATTCGGTTAAAAATAACAGCCAAAAACTCCTCCATTGCAGGAGAGCCTTTAGTATTATAAATGATGAAAGCCGGTTTCTAAAAAAAGCAAGCTAAGTTGAGAGCGATTTCTGAAGAGAAGGTGGCAAGAACAGCACAAATCTCAGCCAGCGGAATAAGGGATAGACAGAGGAGAATAAAACTAACATCCAGCCCCTGGCACAGGCCACACACATCCTCTAACAGGGATAAACAGATCTATACCATCCCCTTCCACCCTGCTGCTCACAGCAAGTCCCAGACATGTACACAGCATCCTAAAGCTTTCCAGAGCCATAACTAATTAGTCAGATACACGTGAACATCAGGGTCCCACTCAGATTCCTCAGCATCAGTTCAAGACTGGTGCCCACTGTAGACACATATAGATCACGACTGGGCTCTCCAGGGGCTACTGGGTGACGAGAATAACGCTGGTGGTGGGAAAAGGGCTCTCTGAGCCTGCAGCTAACGGCTTGCAATCACTGGATGAGAGACAGAAATGCCTGGCTCCCATGCTGACCCTCCTTGGAGATGTCCCAGTACCGGGACACCACCATTCTCCAGCTGTGAATCATCATCTTCCCCAAAGGGCTGCATTACTCCTGCATCACGGAGGCAGGTGGAGGTGCTGGGACGTAGCTTATGGGGCTTATGGGCCTCATTTTGCAACAAGCACAAGGATTTGAGCTAAACAGTTTACCAAAACCGTGAGAGAAAAGAAGAAACACTTCAGCTTTTTCATAACCATTTTTATGCTTGGAACCATGAGGGTTTTTTGCTTCTTTCTTTTTATTTGCTGTGAGTAAAGGCAAAGTAAATAACTGGTGGTCTTCAGACTGCCATTTGGGACAGCTATCCCTGCACCAGCTCAGCATCTTCTTCTGCAGCTCGTGCAGCACGCTGCTTACGTGAGCGAATGCAGACGAGCAAAGTCCCACAGCGTTATCCACAGCAGGCTGGTACATCAGGAGGAGAATCTGCAGCATAATCTCCAGCTGGCTCCATGCTCGCTGCACCGCAGCTCCAGGCTCTCCTGTCGTACATCTGCTTCTGCCTACCTACAACAAGAGCACTGCAACACTTTAGCTGCTTTCTATACCATATCCAACAGAAGCAGCCAGTCTGATCCATTCTAATCATTTCAGTACTTAATACCTCTTACATACTTCTAGCGCAGCCTGTATTAATCACCCAAAGCAGCTACATTTTTATTTAATCTCTAGGTTTAAAGTTTAAAAAATAAAATATTGCTTTCAGCCCAGAGCCATGAAACCACAGATGGACAGGGAGGTACGAACAGGCTGCAACGCCCATCCAGGCTGGCTTTGCATGATCTCATATTAGTCTCCCAGTTTTTATTCCTTCATTAACACACAGAAAGGGAGCCAGAGGCTTCCCAAATTCAACTCAAACTCAGCATGAGAAAAGAGAAACCCCACGAGGCCTCACATACACACAAAGGCATGTTTCAAATTATCTGGCTAAAAACCTCCAAGCCAACAAAAGCCATTACAGTAAGGGCTTGCACTTACATCAGACATCCATGCTACACGTAGAAAGTTAAATCAAAGTATTTTAACTCAATCACATGGATGAAAAAAATCAGCAAAGGAAGGTCCCGAGCATTCACAGGCTACAGAAGAACCACCCACACAAACCATCTTCACGGGGAAGAAGTTTAAAGCTGGACTTTGCTTTCAGTTTCCGAACCACTTGAGAGGCTGATTATCATCTCCTTGCTCCCTTCTACTCCTCATATCTTCCTCCAAACCACTCCTCTACTCTGTCTAAAACGTATGACAAACATTGAACAAGGTCTGGTGTAAACTATTTTAGTTAACCTTTAACTATGATGCAGCCAAAGAAAGGTGATCCCACCCCATAAGTATTCCTGATTTGACCAGCACATGCAAACTGAAGCTCAGACCTCAAACCTTCTAGGCAAGCACACGCCAGCGTCAAATCCTGCCAGCTGCTTAACCTTAAATAGACAGGATGGAGGTGTTGACACTGAAGCAACGCTCTGCAACTCAGGTAATCTGTGTTCAGCTGCCAGCCTTGCATAAACTCTGTAGTATTGTGCATCTGGGAGGACTGGAGACAAGGCACAGACATTTGCACCTTCCTCTGAAGCATCCTAGTGCTGGAAAAATTAGTAAGAAAGAATATTGCTTTAATAGGGCTCTACTTAGGTTCAAGATAGCAAAGCAAGAAATAAAGTTATGTCATTTTAATTTTTAACCTCTGAGCAAATTAAATTAAAAAAAAATCACAAGTCTAAGGAGATACAACAGTAATTATAATCAAGGTTACAATAAATTAGCATTGTGTTTATCACAAGAACAGTTTGGGAGCTACCCTGAACCAGTTCATACCACTGATCAAGGCTTTTCTTTATATCAGCCTGCTGCAGTAGGCAGATAAAACATAGCTGCACTGTGTGCATAAACTATGTGTTTAGATACATAAATCTTTAACAAAGTGGCTTCGTATTTTGAGGCAAAAACGGAGAATTGTATGTTGCATTAAACATGCTCTTCTCTGTCCTCGACTATCTGAAAGATCAATTAAAGTGCTTTTGCATAAAGCAGACAAAGACAAGTACTTTCCTAAAAAAATATGAAGCTGCTCTTTGCTTTTAATATGATCTCTAAAGAAAACAAGCATAATGGTTTAAGGATTCCCACAGTGGAAAGAAAAAAAAAATAAAAATGAAAGTTCAATCATCCATTTAAGAAGTAACAAAACAGATTTCTGAAGCCTTATGTTTCTGGCACAGCGTTAACCCCTCGTGCAAAGTGTTAGCAGCATGCGGCAGCAAGACCAAGAGTTTCCCCTGCCATCATGCAAGGGTAAATGTGGGGTCTTCCTTCGCACACACACGTTCTTTGCTTCCACCACGTCTCTCCTTGAAAGCGGTATCGCCAGCAATCCCTCCGCCGATTTAAACACATTCCTCCCCTCAAACAAAATTCTTGCTAAACTGAGTATCAGCGGGCATCCTACCCAGCAACACGGCAAGTTCTGGAAGTGTCAGTGTGAGCTGCTGATGACCACCGTGATGAAGGTCTCAGCAGGCAAGAGCATCATCCAGCAAAACTGGTCGCCCTGTTACCAACTGGGAGAAAGGGAAGGAGATTGTCCCTCCAGGCATATCCTCACTGTCATATCCAACACCTACTTTGTACCACATCTAAATGATTTGCAGCACAGAGAATTCAGCTCTCCATGAGAAAAGCTTCTCTCTCCTTAGATAATTTTTCAGTCAGATGAGAACCAGTACTGCTGTCCTCATGATGCTTTCTTCTCCTTCACACTGTCCCACATTGAGTCTTCGCACTTGCTGACCTTGAAGGTCTTTTCCAACCATAATGATACTGTGATTTGCGAGGCAAGAGAGAAAGTGTTTCTATTAAAAAACACTTCTTCTCTTTTGAGATAGCAGCAAAGCATTGCACCATCACGTCAAGAACCCAGAGGGCCTTTCCAAGGCTGCATCGTTTGACAGCAATAGAGTGTAATCGTATCATCTTGCTTCTCTAGCAGCAGGGCAGCACTCTTGCACTACAACCAGGCAATTCTAGGAAGCTGGACATGCTTCTAGCAATGCAGTCTGGAAAAGAAATCAGATTTCCAAGCGAAGTTGCGATAGGTGGCTCATCATCGTGTTCAAATGCAAAAGACACAGTAAGATGGAGAAACCACTGGCCTGTTCAAATGGAGAGGGAGCATAATAGCAAGTTTTCAACAACAACAAAGAAGAATAAATGAGTTATGAGATAAATAAACCAATTGGAAAACACCCAGTGCCCATACCCTCCATGAACTGCTTCAATTGACAGGGCATGGTTTAATCAAAACCACTGAAAAGGAAAGGCTAGGGTCACAAGTACCAGATTTATCTTGAAGAGTCAACAAAACAGATTTCTTAGTAAAGGGCTTTCGCTTGAAATAGAAAAAAAAATAGTAAGTTGCAGTATGTCAACTGACCAGTAAGGGGAGTTGGTGCCTAGAGCTTTGAGTCAACCACGCATATGCAGTTTTGGGTGGAGAAAAAACAGATAACTGACTCCGAGGTACTACCATTCAGAAAATTTTGGCTGCTGCCAGAGGATGTTAGAGGAGGGTAGACAGAGAGCACCCCATGCAGAAAACCTGCTGTGCCAAAGCACTGTAAAAAGCAGAGGAATTGAAAGAGAACTACAGCAGAAAAAGCCATGGTTTTTACCCAGAAAAAAAAGGCCTCTGCATCGCTTAGTGAAGAAAAAGCTGTTCAGGAGGAGACAGGCATAGTCAAAAATGAACTTGCAATATGAAAACCAGAGAGAAATCTCAACCTGCTTCTGAAGCTAAGATTCTGATTCTGTTTCCCAGAAAGGACCTGGGCCAATTACTCTGTAGCCCTGAGTAGACATCTACTAGAGTACCAGATGTATCTACTGTGGTACCAGATGCCTGGGAGAAGACTTCAGAGGACAGACAAGGACTAATCTGATGATTTACTACTGAGCCACAGCACAGGGAAAAAATAGGGGGCGGCGAGAGAAGCAACACTCAAAACCTTTCACAAAAAGTGGGATTTAATGATATTACACAGTATTTGAAGAAAAAATGTCAGCAGTAGGAACTCATTAAGACTTGCATGGGGAACAGCGGCAAAAATCACTACTGCATCTATACCCACGCTGGGCTCGTAAACATAAATCAGCTTGTTACTGCCTATGGGGCCGTGGGGAGGAGCACTGCAACAGCTACGTTCTTCTTTCCTTTTAATCTCATTAACCTTGTATTTACTCTGTTGTTGGTGATTACTCAGAACGCTAATAGGCATACTTTTTGCATATTATTTACCCAATGTTACAACAGCATTTAGCTCCGTATACGAAACGGGGCTGAACAAGCCAAGTCTTCCCATGCCTTGGAAAATGGGAGGAAGGGAGAGAAAATCCTTTTAGCTTATTTCAAAGGTGCTGGGATCATGATTTCTTTAAGAAGAATAACACAAGAGTTATCCAAGGGATTCAGAAAACCCATACGATTCCTTCCTTTCTTTGATTTATGCAGTAGTCTAAAGAGGTGGAAGATCAGACAAAGCATCCCCATGAAAGGAAATATTTCCATGTTGGAGCAGATGAAATAACTATTCTGGTCACAAGAGGAATTAGCATAATGGTATTCCAGTTGGGGAAAGCAGGTGTAGTTTAAGAAAACTACTTCTGCCACTGGACATTTAGAAGGTTTTTTTTTTATAAATATAGTTTGTTATGCCTTGAAAAATGAGACCTTCACTGACCATCTGTTCCTCGCAGAGAGCGCCCGTCAATGCTTGTTTTGGCCAAAAAGCCTAACTTGGTGCCAAGACGGTTGCGAGTGCGGAACACCTCGGAACGTAGGGAGCCAGTCAAGGAAGACGAGATCAGCTGTCAGAGCAGGAAGCTGGATGAAAACTGGTTTTACCTCCTGATATCGACGGGTCAAAACACTGAAATAACTGCAGGAGCAGAAGATGCCATCGAGGGGAGAACATCTGGAAAGGTTTGACCTGCAGCCTTGCAGCACACACTGCTCCAGACCTACAAAACATGGGGTTGGTCACCTTCAAGGAGCCCAAGGGATATGGCAGGGGAGAAAAAGATAATTTTATCTTCCTTGTCCACAGTATCTCTCAAAGCAACACAATACATGCATATTAAACAGGAAATCGCTGTTCCCATGGATTACAGAATGTAAATATTATGAGAAAAATCAATGAAATATAGCAAATAATTTCCATTTTCTCAGTACCTTTTGTGGCTTTGCATACTCCCAACTTATAATTTGTGTTCAGTCCTGGACAATTAAACAGCATTTGTTGGAATTTTCCCCTCTTTTTCCCCTATGAAACAAAAGCCCATCTAGTTAATATGTTTGCAGAGCTGCCATCGCAGCCAGACACACAGAGTTGGGACAACCAAGTAGCTGCCGGAACTGGAACAGGTCAAGGCACAGAAATCAAAACCTATGCTAGATAAGTGGAACAGAAAGCTGCACTCATGCCTAAGAGCTCATCCATGCCTGGAAACCTCCAAATACAAGCTAGAAAGATGTTTTGTTTTTTCCTGTTCTGCCTGTGATGCTCCAAACTGCACAACTACCCAAAAATAGAAGGCCAGAACCAGCACTTATCAACCAGGAGATAAAAGTCACCATAAATGACAAAAAAACAGTTATGAGAAACCACATAAACCAACACATTTATGTTGCATAAAAAGAGATTAACTCAGAGTAACCATTCCATGAAGCAGAGTTAGCAGATGACTAAAATAAAAATCCCTTATGGTATCTTTATCATACATTTTGAAGTAAAGAATAACTAAAATAAGGAACAGTTGTATGCGTCCTGTAATGTGTGCGGTCTTTACAGTTTGGCTGGGGAAACACAAGTGAAATTTGAAGACAGTGGAAGAAGGAAACAGGAAGGAAATTTCCAAAGGATGAATTTTAATAACTTTCTTTAAGAACGGTTGCCGAAAGAACAGGTTTAGGCAACTTGGATGCAGGTGCTTTTAGGCTATGCAAAATGAAGGACATGGAGATATTTCCTTTACAGTAATAAATCCTCAAAGAAAAGGTTAAGTGAACCTTCAAGATTGAAAAAAAATGTTTATTTCTATAAGTAGGAAGAGTGCCATTACTCAGGACTCTTGCCCATCAAAACCTTATCTCTTCTTGCGGCAGGACAGTTGAGAAAAACAAATCATATGGAATGATACTGGAGTCAGACAGGACAGCAAAGGATGGAGAAGGTGCTCCCTACTCTGCAATTTCACATTTTAGGAAGAATTTTACACCTACTATTTTTCTTTTCTTTGACAAATGCAAAATGTTTCACGTCCCTCAAAAACCGACAGCAGAAGCTTCAATACTTGAAGGGAAAAATAAATAAATAAATAAATAAATAACGTCATTAGAAGCCTTAAAGTTTTTAAAGTACAGTATCTGAAGTTGGCTTTCAAAGACAGGGTAAATAACTAAGACCTTTTTAATCTAAGATGGTTGCTCAGCAACCTCTTGTCATGCTACATCGCACCATGCTCTTTCCTTGTTATTTCCCTGGCCAAAGGTCAAAATTCATCTTTCCAGGAGAAATGTCTCCCCATATAAAGGGCGATGAAACACCCACAACTAGCTATCTCGGGAATAATCCACGTCTCCATCCTGGAACCCTTCCAAGCATCAACACTTACTGTGGTTTCTCAAGGAGGCAGTCTTCAATCTTAGCAATTGCTGTACAGTTACTCACTAGCATATGCAGACAACCACAAAGATTTAGGATTCTTTGTAAAAAAAAAACTATTTCTTCCTGCAACATATACCTAAGAAGTATTGATATAAAGTACCACTTCATACAGGCTTACACCCACACATGTGCTAAGCAATAAATAGAAATATATCTATATGTACTCTATAGACCACGTACAAACATTAAATAGCCTTGTGGTTTGTTTTGAGATTTATTTCCGTTGTTGCTTTTTTTTTTGAAGAAAAATCTATTAGAAAAATGTATTAATGAATGACAGCATAACAGCGAAATCCACCCAACCTGCTGGAACCAGGAAACAGACCAGAAACTGTTGCTGTTTGCACACAGCAGAAGGGGTAAAATGGTCTTTGGAAAATGGCATCCAGCTCAAACCTCACTGCTGTGTGACAAACAGAGAAGTTTAGAGTTAAAATACACCCTGAATTGCTGTAGTGTCCGGTCTTCAGGGGCCTTTATCTCCCTCTCT
>JAWLRI010000795.1:1749859-1761750 GCA_034781795.1 Crypturellus tataupa
ATTTATTCAAACAAAAAAGCAGCTAAAAAAAAAAAAAAAAAAAAAAGGTAGAGATCTTGTCTACAGAAATCTCAGATGAAGCATTTCTCCTCCCAATGAAAACACTACCTGTTCAGCACACAAAATCTAGCATGGAAATTTCAGGATGTTCATAGTTCCTATCGCAAGAGCCTGTCATCTTCCCTACAGGAGCCTCGGGTTGAGCTTTTTAAACATGATTTCCTAACAATTCCCTAAGATTTACGTGCCTGAACAGCTTTGATTCAGAGCCACTGGTTTCTGCCTCTCCACATAAAAAGAAAAAAAAAAGAGAGAAAAAAAAAAATCAATAAGCATTTCAATTGCTCAAGACAAGCTAAATGAAGATGCATCTCACCCTGCCAATGAGGATTCAAATTCCTAAATGTGGAGACCTGCATTGCATCCGTGGTATCCTCGGCACGGAAACCTGCATTTCACTTGTGCCCCACAAGAAGCCTCGGTACCAGGCCCAGCTCTCGCAGTACTCGATAACCAAGCACTGCCTGGGACGTGCAGCCCTGCGAGGAGGAAAAGCAACACTGGAATTAACCACACACTCCATGTTGCTCTTGTGACTTCTTTACTAAACCCCGATCCATCTTCTCCTTATCTCGTCCTCCCACCCTCCTCATCCCACGTATCTATCTGTTTTCTTCTCCGACTCCCTCGTCAGATGATTTCTCACAGCAGGGTCTCTCTTCACACCAGGAACGTAACAGGGATGTGGTCTTTGGCTGGCATTAGTACGAACAAGTTTACCGTAGGGAGAAATTAATTATAGCCCACCCGTTATTTTCTTTCTTTTAAGTCATCTTGTATATAACTCGCATGATGTCAGTACAAAAATATCGTGCGAAAGATTTGGGATGGAAGGGGCGGGTTTTCTTTGTTTCTATGGTTATAAGTGATTTTAATGACCAAGCTAAATAAAAGCTGGCTGAGAGAGAAAGTAGGAAGGAGTGAGGTGGGCGTTTAATTTTGATTGACAAGAGATAGCATAACTAGTTAAGATCTGTCAAATGCCTGCTTAGGATCACAAACCCTCAGCACGCTGTATTGCCGACAGAATTAGTCTCAACGCGCAGCTTTGCAGAAATGTTCCTTACCCAGCAAGATCAGAGTTCAAGATTTCCCAGTTTTCCCACTGAAAGCAGCTGATATCACAGCTACCAAAGGAGAAGGGGTAGAAAGGGAAGGGGGAAAAAATGTTTTCATTATTTGTGAGATTTTTCACATGTTACCAGGACAGCAATATCTTAACTTCTGTTCAGGAACAAAATATATATATATATAAGAGTGCTAACTACGACAACAAACATTTTGAAATATGTTTTCAACTGCATCACTTTGGAATAATATTAAATTATGTAGAGAGACAGGCTAAGGAAATGATCCTCAGCTTATAGACTATAAAAGATATCAAAAACAGAAGTTGAGCACAGACTGGAAAGGGAATGACCGTCCTGGTTGGCAAGGTTGGCAGCAACACCAGCACAACAGGGAGCGGTGCTGCTCTCTCCAGCATCCCAGTAAAACACAAGGCTGGTGAAAAAATAAGAGTTCTGGCACTGCAAAGCTTCCTGGGCCACCTCGTAAAGAGGGAGGAAAGGCAAAGGGGTGACAAAACCACTTAGAGCACTTAAATTCAGCTGCAGAGATGGGAATCACGACCTTGAGAAGGAAGAGTCAACAGCGTGATGGAGATAGCGCGAGGTGCAAGGCAGCCCAGCAAGGGCTCTGGCAGGAGCGACACAGCTTATGTTTAATGCAACGGAGATGCAAGATGCAGCAAAGGACAGACATAAGGAAGATGCAGGACATGCCTTAAACGACCTAGGAAAAGACAAAGTAATCTCTGCAGGGCTATGCACTCACGAGAGCGCTTTATGGACCACCACTTTTCAAGTTCCCCACATACTTTCCCTTAATGTTTCAGAGCACTCTGCTACTTTTTAATTTTATTTATTTCAACTGTTGTTTGACTTTTAAAGCGGGAAGAATAAGGCAGAGGACAGGGTTACGAAGGAAGGAAGTCAACAGCTACTGAAAATGTCTGCCAAGAGGAACCGTACTTAAACCGTGCAGTTTTGGCAGAGAACACCCTCCAAATTTGATATTTAACAATCTTATGGTGCTGGAACATATGATTAAAGTAAAAGGACACAAGTGAATGTAGGATCAGAATTAAGAACTGATCAACCCCAATGTAGCAAACTCGGGAGAACGCGCTCTCAGCCACCTGGTTCTTCCACACTAGGTTAAGGAAAGAAAAATTACCCACCAATTATTTCCATTTTCATTCAAGATAATCCCTCTCCGGTGTCTAAAAAGTACAGATCTACACTAACCCCAACAGCTAAAATAATAATAATAGTAATAATAAATTGACCAGAAAGATATTGCCTAGTTCATTGCTGGTTTCTAGCCTTTTTCTCAAAAATACATCCTGTCATTGCAATATGGAAAGAGCAAAAAACACCTAAAAAAGGCAACTCTTTTAGAACTATATTACTTACTCCTTAGGAGTTGAGATATATGAAATAAGGTTCAGGGCTCAAATCCTCTTTCTGACCGGTCATCCAGCCAAGTCCACTGAGCTCTGTCTCTTAAAAACTTTCCATTTGAAAGTAAATACACTAAAGTGGTGTGAAATTCATTCGTTCACAGGTCATGCAGATAAATAAGCATAGCTGCACTCATGTTTCTGTGGGGATGGAAAGGAGCTGGGTTCCTGCTAGCATTCAGGTCATCAATCCCGACTCATTACATAAACCTTTAATCTCATCCTTTAATAACAAGACAAAGAGATACCACAAGGAACAAGCCAAGATCCAGAAGTAGAATTAAGGATAAAACATGAATATGGAGCAAGAATGGGAAAGTAGACTTGTTGGCTCATCCATTTTCAGCAACTCTAGTCAGTGCTCATATATTCTATGGACGACTTTCTGGGCAGTCTGTCTGGTGTCAAGGATTCTCTTCATCTCCTCCATGAATACTGAAGCAAAATATTTGATTTGCTTACCTAAATATATTATTTATATGTATATAAATAACGTGGATATGCAGCTACGGAGTGCAACTGCTCTTGGGGAAAAGTAGGAGGGACAGCACCTCTGCCAAGGCACTGATACACATACAGGACTGGTTTTAATAGCCATGGATTGAAAACCATGAAGCCACTGCTTTAATTCACCTAATAGATATGCAGATATTTTTGCCTCCTTTCCTCTAGTACTGACATGGATTCAGTAATCAGGAAAACAAACCCAAAGGGAAGGAAAAAAAAAAACAAAAAAACAAAAAAAAAAAAAAAACACGTGATCTGTATTTTATCCAATATTCCTTATTGCAAGGTTTCGAACTACTTCAAAAGACTAAGCTGCCTATCAGCAACTTTAAGATAAAAGTCAAAGCAGCACTAAATCAATACGGAGAAGCTCATTTACTACCTGAAAATGTCTCCAAACCTCCCAATCCAACCCTGTGCAGCCATCAGAAAGTCTTCCCTGGACAGTACCCAGGAATCGCTTGCAAATGAAATACGACTAGATTTATTGCTTCTGCAACCCTGGAAACTCAAGCTATGGAGATGACGTTATATTTTGTTTTGCCAGCATTCAGCTAATACCTTTTTAAAGGTGCACACGCTTCACTGTTGCCTTCCAACACCGAATTCCCGGCCCCGCTAAATTCAGAATAAGCAGGATGAGTGTGCCCTCTGGGTGAAATCCCTTGCTGCAATCTTTATTCAAAACACAGTGCTCCGGAGCCTCGAGTGCGTTGCCAAAACTGCCTTGAGGTTTGTTCTTAAGGCAGCAATTTGCATATCAACATTTTGCTGCAGAGATTACCCAATATCCCTGCTATTATTATTTTAAAGCTCGGCTGTGGGCGGCTCCCTGATCAGCACACAGAAGCACTCACTAAAAATACCCGCCTTCTTCACCGCTTCCTCGCATGACCATCGCTCAAGCGCTCCCCACCAAGTGCTTTTTGCACGGACAGAGCAACAAGCACAAGGACACCCAGAAAGAGCGGATTTTGCAGCAGCAGAAAGCAGGAGAGGTTTATTTGCGCCCAAGACACGTGCTTGGGGAACCACGTTAAGAGGTAACAGAGGAGAGGAGGGGAGTTAAGCATCGCTGGGGACATGAATTTAAGATAACTCTGAAAGAAGGTGGGAAGAAACCTTACAGGAGGAATAAGCAGGATCCAGGGAAAACAGGCACACAGCCTGATTAATGCCCCGGAAGGGAGCTCCTGGTCCCCTCTGGCTGCATTGCACTGATGAAAGCTTCACACTGCAGGTTCTTCTGTGCCCTCCTACTGCTCGTCCAGTAAACCCTGGTCTCTGAGGTAGTAATTATCTTTGGAAAGACATAAACAGGGCTAGGAAACAAAATTTAAAAAGCACATTTATGAGACCCAGGGCAGGGAGCCGACTAGCAAATCAGCAAGTGCAAGGTCACCCTTGTCTGCTGAGGGGACCAAACTTGCAAACTAGTGGCCATAGAACCAGGCAAAACAACCAGCCTGAGTCTGCCCAGGTAGGCCAAGGATGGAAATACAGCGCAAGGAACCACCAAAGACATCATCGCGTTCAACGACAAAACCCTTCTCTCACGGGGCTGGCAGGCTCTGAGATGACAGTCGCTCAGTCTCACAATGGCCTTGACCACAGGATCTCAACAGAAGGAATCACAGAATGACTGAGGTTGGAAGCAGCCTCTGGAGATTATCTAGTTCAGCTGCAAAGGAGAAACTGGGAGGTAGATCTTAGAAACATGGTGTTGAAAGCGATAAAAATGAATCAAGTATATGGTTCTAGTCCCTAGAAGGGTGTAGCACAACAGCCCAGCAAGGATAACAGGTCTGTAAGTCTTCATCTGTGCAAGCAGGTGCAGAGGCAGCCAAGGGGCTGCAAGCAAAACCAGGATGAAAACCATTCATTTGAATTGCCTACATCCATGGAGTTTGGCAACTGTTCCAAACCAGGATGCACCAGACACCGATATTCCAAAGCAATTTGCTTGCAAAGAGCATGGCTTTATATTCTCACTCTCCTTGTTTTCCTCCTGGAAAGAGAAGCACAGAGCCAAGCTCTCTCATCCCAGTGTTATATCCCAGCTGGGCTGAAGAAGCCACAAGCATCACAACCCTACGAAGCAACCTCCCCCAAAATAAAAATCTCCTTCTAGAGTCTTACCATGGGCCAAAGAGATGCTAAGGAGTAAATAAGGAGGAAAGTGACAAGAGTCCCACAAAAAAGGGGACTTCAGGCTACTCTCTGCACGTTAAGTCTTTGCCATGAGAGCTTCAACAGCCACAAGTTACTGAAGTTTGTGTAACCAGGGAAAAAAAAAAACCCTAATAACTAGTAAAAATCTACTGTGGCTGAATGACTATTCCACAGCTGCTTCCTATGCTGACTCTTACTTTGTATTAAAAGGACCTATGTGCAGTTTAGTTTAATCCACTTTGAAAGGATTTCGAAAGTGGATTAATCTAAACCACATTTTTTGCACAAAGCAGTTATTGGGCTCCCATCCTGTAGCCGAACATTTGCCTGTGACTTGCCCTCAAAAACGAGTTTTTAGATGATAAAATAGCCCTGGGCCAGAAACTTTTTAAAATAAGTTGCAAAATGGGATGTGAACTCAAAACTCCATTCTCTAAGCACAGGATTACTCTGAATTTATTTAATTAAGAGAGGATGACTAACAAGATGTTTCAGGGAGGGAATTAGACCAAGATAGAACAGCAGACCAAGAAAAAGAATCTTTATAATCAAACTAAAGGTATTTCCAAGGGGAGAAACTAGAAGCGAAATCTTTTTCATTGCCCCGCATTCGGGCTAAGGGAGAAAAAAATCCACCTAGAGCTCAAAGCTCTAAAGCTGATAATCTGGAAAATATCCCACTAGCTGTACTGAGACTGTCCATCCACCCCGTTTTTTCGTATTTAAAGCTGAGTCAGTCATAGCATCCTGTTTTATTGTAATATTTCAGTAATGTTTATACCACTCACTAAAAGGCATTTCAGTGGGGACCAGTTTTGACATTCTGCCAGGATAGCAATCTGTTATATCTTAAAATGAAAAGGATGGGGAAAAAAAAATAATAATAAAGTAAGAGAACCTGAACCTGTGAAACTTTCCAGTGGTGCATGGTCACCACAAGGGTGTTTGAAAAAACAAGTTGCTAACATGCAGCAGACTAAACAGAATTTCATATACCATATTTTATTTTCTTTTTATCTTATTTATCATTAGCAAATGTGCTTCTAGCAAAATGACTTGATTTTTCATGCTCGCTAGGAGTCTGACTAGTTTTGCAACCTTTACAATGCCGTAAATAGAAAAGCAGTGAGTATTAGCACCCTGGGCACCCATCCCCGATCACGGCTACGTTTCTTCACCGCTCGCCCCATCCAGCCGGCGTGGGATCCCAAATGCCAACGGCTCCAGCAGCACACTGCGCTCCGAAGCCCCAATGCTTTCCGACGGACCTTCAGTGGAAGAAACCAGGAAACAAATCCAATTTACTTAATTATTTACATGTAAACAGACCTCAGCGGATGAAAAGCAAAGAAACAGAGATGAGGCACCACAAAAATCCCATTTTGAGGGCAGTTTTTACCAAGCATCTGTTTCTGGACAGTACTTGAGGAGGAATACTTGATGGGACTGATCAGAGCAGTGACAGCCGCAAGTTAAAGATCTGCTGGGGGATACCAGACATATGGCAGAAGACAATGTGTTTGGGCAAGATAAAGCACGTCTCAAGATATTTCGTAGTATATTTGAACACGTGAAAATTAGGTATTTTAAAAGTTTGCAAGTTAAAAATTACCGTCACTGGAAAGCTAGTAATGACACAAGGGATCCTAAATCAGTTTATGGGGAAGAGAATCAGAACCTGCATTAAGGTCTAGCTCTTGTTTCCTGAGGTTTTGTGCAATAAGGGAAAGCTAAAAAAGATACATAACTCCCAACAGAAGGATGCAGCCTGTTTGCTACATGGAAGATGTTAAAAAACAGCAACAGAAATTGATCTACGCCTTAATGCATAGCACCTACTCTCCTGCAGCCATATGATTTTCTTTCTTTTTCTTTTTGGCCATCTGGGAATATAAAGTGAACTACATGGGAGTTAACTCTAGGTTGTTGTAGTAACTACCATAAAAAAAGGTTGATTTTATCATTAATAAAGGATCCACAGAAAATAAAAGGTCACCCCACGTGTATTTTCATAGACAAGCCTTTAGGAGGTTGAGCCTCTCATTTCAGCAGCCGAAATGCACTTTTAATCACTGGAGGGACATAAGAAAACCTCTTCACACAAACTGCACTGTAAGCAAATAATCAACATTATTCCCACTCAGAAAGTTAAGTCTATGCTTTGGAAGAGGTAGATTTCCACCGAAGCAACTGTAAAATTATACAAACATTGCTGTCTGTGACTCCCATTTCAAGCGAGACCAAAAGTGCAATAAAAAGCAAACGAAGGAAATTTGTCACATAGGTCATTATGATAAATGAGATGCTAGCTAGCAAGTTGGCATGGGTTCATTAGGTTCTCATGCTTTTATCTAACTTTCGCATCACATATTTGCTTCTTCTCCCCCTTTTCTACCTGCAAAAAAATGTAAATATGAGGAATTAAGTGTCACACATCTCTGCAAGCGAGGACAGTGGTCTCCAACGCGAGACCATGCTTGGTGGGTGGACCCCTTCACAAATGCTCCTCAGCATTTAGCACGAACTCAGCTGAAACTGCGCAAGTGCATTACTTTTGACCACTGCTTCCTCTGATAAAAGCCCTCCTTTCAGCAGCTAATGTTTTCTGAGCAAGCTATTCATATTAAAAAAAATATGAATGTCAGCCCATGAAGACTTCAGCTTGTGCTTTCATGCGAAGTAGCTGAAGCACCCAAAAATCCTGCCTTTGGAGAGAGCAGCCCATGCCAAACAGTGTGAGGGGAACAAAGCCTAGGAGATCTGGGCTATTCCAAAAGTTTGGAAGTCACAGGACTTCCAAAGCAGCAGTTGCTCCTCACCGCCATCTCCCCACATTTCCCTTCCTCACATAGCGGAAACCTCCATTCCTCCAAGCAGCAGAATTACAACAAGGAGATGCATCCCAAACTGTGTGTGTGGGGGGGGGGGGGGGGACTAAAAAAAAAAAAAAAAAAAAAAAAAAAAAAAGGGAAATCCCTCAGGAAAAAGTTCCACATTTTCCATAAGCAAGGCCTAAAGCCACCTACAATGCAACACGGCTGAACAAAACACTCCACAGCTGCCTGTTCCGCCCTCCTTTTACTGCAGGTGAAGAATGAAGAAGGAGCCCTCTAAACAAATAAATATTCACGCTCATACACACTCCCTGCTCTCCTTTCATACCTTCTTTCTTCCTGATTTTCCCCTCCCGTAACTCTCCATAGCACAAACCCTGCTTGGAATAATGTATACCAAGATGAAAGCACGTTCCTTCAGTGCAGAAATAAAGTCCTCGGTGGAAGCTCAAAGAATAGAATACATTTGTTTTAATCTGTTTAATCACTGTCCTTCCTTTCCCCATACTCCTGTTGTATATCTGTTTGATGTAAAAGGGGAACGAAGGGGCTATATCTTAATCTCCTGCAGAGGAAAACGTACTCACAGAACAAGGATGAAGAGAGTGTTACACAATGAAGAGCATAAAACATTTTGCAGCTATTTCACTACCCTTTTATTTAGCAAAGAGATTACGAAGATATCAAGAAAACCAAACCCAGCCTCAACCAACATAAGTATTTACTAAAATAAGCGACGGAACAAGGTGACACTTCCACAACAAAACGTGTCTTTTAAAACTGTCCATATGCCCGTGCGACAAATACCACATCCGACTGGGACTCCACGGAAAGGAAAGGTGCAAAACATCTTGTGGGTTTATTTTTATGTCTGGGTTTCCCCTCCATGGCTCTTGCAATCCCGTTAGTTGCTCCACAGCGATGGCACACGGTAGCAAACACGTTGTCCATATTCTGGCTCCTTCCTAGCTTCCTTCTTTGGGTCTTAATGGCACGGAAAGCAGCAAGTTTAACGGGAATAAAATGAAAAACTCACCCCAAACCTTATCTTTCTTCTTGGTTAAACGTTAACTCTACTTTCATACTCAGAAGAACCAAGCAGCAGATACACTGTAGCCATGCACAGCAACAAAGACGTGGCATCTGCCCACTGAATTTCCTGACTAGTGAAAATATAAAGAATAAGATGGGTTTTAAATAGAAACCTCCTGTAAATGATAAATCATATTCAAACCTCCTGTAAATGATAAATCAGAGCCATTTAATTCTTCTAAATTATTTCAATTTTGCATACTATCATTTGGAGAAAAAAAAAAAAAAAAAGAAAAGAATGATTCTTATCTTGACCGTCTCCCTTGGGCAGAAACACAGCACATTATTAAAAACCACAAATAACGTTTCTGACGTCAAAATGACACCCACCTCCATAGACACAAACCCATTTTCAGCAGAGCTATAGCACAAATTTCATACTAATTTCTGGGCAACATCAAGTGATCGGCACTAGTTTTCCTTAATCCCTGCAGTACTTCAGACTGCAGCAGGCGGCACCAACCAAAGTTTCTGGTTGGGGTACTGATTTTGCAGTAAGTAAAAGTATATTAAAAAAAAAAAAAAAAAGGCACATAGCTTGCGTAAGTAACAATGTTATGCAAGGAAAAGCTTACTAATATCAACTCAGTTTCCACTATTACCTGCATTAACCACCCAAATGGCTAGACCCACTCCAGCGCTCTGGATGACGAGGTCGCCTCCGCTCTTGCTCCGCGTCAAACCCGCTAAATCTGTACTATCCGGAAGATTTCAGACCAAGCAGTTTGCGTCAATGAGATGGGACTTCCGTGGCATCATGCAAGTCCCCCAACAGGGATCCCAAATGCCCCCAACGCACAGAAATTACCCGCTGATGCCGTTCGCTACCTGCGTGTGAGCCCCACGCTGGTCCCTCCTCAAAGGGCTCCTGCAGGACCCAGGCAACGAGCATTAAGCCAACGCGTAAGACTCAAGTGACAGCGGTGCAGAGCACTGGAGCAGGATCCACCCAAAAGGAGCAGAAATATTTTAACGAGTTTTGTTTTAAGCGGTTAGTGACATCGATTTACGCAGCCCCCTGCGGTGCCAGCAGCCCTCAAAAGGTGCATGAAAACCCGGGTGGAAGTGTTATATGTAGCTCCACCGCCCAAGCTAGCCGAAGTGTAGGATGTAAGATAACAAAGATGGGAAAAGGAAATTAGATTTTTTAAAGTTCTTTCCATTTTAATCTAGCAGAATGTACTTACGACACAGGCAGGGAATTGAAAGTATTATTTTTATCTCCATATTATTTACCCTTTCCACACTCGCTATTTAAATATCTCTGAAGTCCCAGAAGAATCCACAATTCAAAGCGCCCTTTGATATATATTTATAAGCAAGGCAGGGGCAAGGAACAGGCACATTCATTTTAAGCTTGCTTACTTTTTTATTAGGTTTTAAGTGTTGCGATATCTATGTGTAAGTTTCTCAAGATGTAGAAGAATTTATCATTTGTCTCCACCGCATCTGACCCTCTGCAGAGGGTCTCCAGCCTGATCAGAGTCCCCCAGAGACCATCAAAACATCAAGAATTTAAGAAAAAAATGAGCAGACACCAGGGCAAAAACACGAAGAATTTAAGAACAAGCGAGCAGACACCAGGACAGCCACATCTACAGCAATAGTGAAGCCATGGCAGAGGCAACCCAAGGGCATCATACAGTGAAATTCCTCCAAAAAACACTCAATTTTCCTCTCAAAAGTGGAAAGAGGCAAGCAGAGCCTGCACATAGTGTGTTTAACTCCGGATTGGCAAACTGGAGGCCGCTTGTTCAGCCAGTATTTTCAGTCACAAGGCCAAGGTTCGTTGCAATATGTCGCAGTACGATTGTTGAATGCATGAAACGCAAACAAGAGTTTTCCAGGATGTGTTTAGTGTATTTGGAAGAAGGGAATGAATGGAAGAATGAAAATACATTATTAGGTTTCAGAAATCTTCAGCTTTTTAATACGTGTACTGGGCATTTCAATGGATAGTCAGGAAACTGAGATTTGCCCCCAAAATCCACTCCCCTTCCAGATTCCATATACCAATTGTACCAGAAACCTGGCAGTAGCTCTTAGTAAAAACTTTGTCTCACAAACCCTTCAAAATAGCAGCAACAGAAGAAATTCTGGCGAACTCAGCAAAGGACAACTAGAGAAAGCAGCGCTTTCCAACTTCAAAAGTAGATTGTTCCCACTTCTGTATTTCCACAAAAGCATTAATTTTGAGGACATCCTATTGATGCATGCATGGTGAAACTGCCCCAAAACCCTTTAAATTAGCCTGGAAAGAAAAAAATTATATAGATGCCATAACGTTTACACATCTACCCCATAAAGGGACACCATGGACCCCGTTTACACACGCACACCCAGTGCAAGGCCACAACAGCCCCTGTTTACACACAGACACCACGTGCAAGGCCACAAGAGCCCCCAGTTACACACAGACACCCTGGACGAGGCCACAACGGCCCCCGCTTACACCCGCGCAAGGCCCCTCGCACGGCCCCTCGGTGTCGCGCTCACACAGACACCCTCACACACGGTGACACGGACACCCTCGCACACGAGCGATGACGGTGACAGCCTCACATGGTCACGCGGTGACGGTGAGACCCCCTCTCTACGGACCGGTGGGGGGGGCGGTTGGGGGTGTGTAGGTCTCTACTAGGTTGGGGTGGTGGTTATGGGTCTGCGAGACCTTGGGGTGGTGGTTATGGGGCTATGCGACC
>JAWLRI010000795.1:1761850-1821317 GCA_034781795.1 Crypturellus tataupa
AGGTCAAGCGGCGGCCCGGCCCGGCACGGCACGGCCCGGCGCGGAGGTAACGGTGCCGCTCCGGGGCAGGGCTGGGCAGGGCAGGGGGGTGAAGCCGTGCGTGTCCGCGGGCAGCGGGAGCGAGGCGCAGCGGCTTCTGTTCGCTCCTCTCCCCGTGTTGGGGGCGCTGGGAGCGCGGCCCGCGGGGGCGCCGCGTCCCTGACATGGCGCCTCGGCCCTGTCACCCGTCGTGGCGCCGTGTCGGCGGCCCCATCCCGCCGCGCAGGCAGGAGCCGTCCCCGCTGCCTCCCCCGGCGGGGGGTTGACGCGGGATCCCGTTCCTGCCGCGGGGTGACACGCGTGGCCGTGGCCCGCGGCGGGGAGGCAGAGCCAAGGGCCCACGCTGAAGGACGGTGTGGGGCCGTGACACCTCTGGGGCGCTGCAGCGGGTGGGCCAGTGCTCTCCGCCTCTCCTCAGTGTGCAAGGAGAGGGCAAAAAGCTGTCCCTGGCCCTCACTTAGGCTGGAAGAGTCCAAAGCGGCGCCGGAGGGAGTTTTATTCATGGATGTGCAAAAAACCCCCATGGATTTAGCAGGCTCCCCAGATTATGCGTAGCATATTGGAGCACAGTTAAAACCTTTGCTGGTCCGTGTATTTTTATGGGAGCACTTGCAGGCTAATCTAGCGTGTCCCTACACCCCCAGCGACCGAGTGGCGACAGCGTGCGTGTTTATGTACGTGTGTTTTCAAGCTTACCAAAAAAGAGAATGTGCAGGCAGCTCTATGTCGGTCTTGATCCCTGAAGCCTGATAACTTCATTAAACAGTCTATTGACTTTTTTTCCCCCTAATTAAAAATGCAGATTCTGGGGAGAAGGCTTCCAAACCAGGATAAAAATCAGCTTTTTGTATGTGTGTGTAAGTATGTGTACATCCTGACATAAATGAAATCTCCTGCCTCAAGTCTCATTATTCTTATATTATTATTCATATACTCTTTTTTTCTCATCTTTTAAACATTTTAATATAGTATTTTAGCATAATTTTCTTGGTTCGCTGTGATTGGACTCTGTGGTGTTCAGAAGATTCATTTTGCCTGCGGAGTTCTGTAAGCGAAGGAGAGGTTCCCGCAGAGGCTCTGCAGTAGCTCTGAGATCATGTACGCTGCTCCTTCCGCATCTGTGACTCAGAGGTGACTCTTCTCATCAATGAGGTGTCCTGTGGTCGTGGACACCTGGCAGGGGTACTCTTGTATTACCTCAGCTGTTGTTGAATTAACTCAGTTTTATTCATGTGGCTTTACTGGAAGTTGAAACTCCCTGAAGCTCAAAGGTCTTTGTGAGGAGAGCAGTCCTGGTGAGAAACAGGAAGAGATCTGTTTTTAGCCAAGATTAAATAAAAGCCTGGGAAAATGATTTATTGGTGACATCTTTAATATCTGCTCTCCCACTGTAGATGGGATGAAGGAATGTTTTTTGACTCTGGAGACTGGCTGTGAGAATTTTCTGATTTCCTCTTAGTCTGCGACTTTGAAATAACATTTGATCATTTTGGAATGTAGGTTGCCCACAGCAAGAAATATGGTGCTTTCCAGGGCTGTTCCGCGCAACAGCTCCACTATAGCACTGACTACATTTGTAGTAGAGTATTTGTTGCACCTTTAGGAGAACTCAGCCTCTTGCTTCTGATCTGGGACTCTTCTGATTGCATAGAACTTCTTAGGGAGAAAAATCATCTATGTTTCAGGTTAAGGAGAGGGAGAAGAGGATTGGAGCTCAGCCAGCTTTCCACTTCCAAGACAGTTCATACACACTTACTCGAATGCTTTGTCTTGGGATGTGTGGGAGTTAGCTGTGCCAAGGCAGTTTAAAGCTATGGCTTTAAACTGTTTCAGGCATTTGGCTGAGACAAGACATTCACCCTGAATTAGTTTGCAGAAGACGCTTTTTTAAAAAAAAAAAAATCTTTTTAGTCATTTTATTGATTTTTTTGATCTTTTAAATATTTGTTATTACAGTATGAGAGCCCTATCAAATCTGAGGTAGCCTGATCTTTTTATCTTCAGGAGCAAACTGCCTTACAAAATTTTGATTGTTCACCGTTGCTTATTCTTGTAAAAGTGACTCGTTATACCATGCAGACAGTGTGAGAAGTCGAAGATTAGGCAAGGAGATCAGCACAGTGTTAAAGGATCTGATTATAAATGTGGGTCAGTCTTTACCGTGTAACCTTCAACTAGACATTTTGAACCGAAGTGAATGTTGTCATACACTGCTAAAGTTAAGCAGGATGGGAATGCCATGTGTAGTTGCAGGAGAGGTAGGGGCTGTTAGTTTTGTTTTGCACAAAACTGTCATTTCTACTTGTTACTGTAGGTAAGCAATAATAAAAATGTATGACGTGTCATAACCTCAAGGAAAGGACATGTATGCTCACCTTCTATTTCTTACCTATTCGGCTAGCAAGACAGCAAATTACCAAAGAGGTATTCAGTATGTGATTCAGTTAGTTTTACCCATGTTTGTTCAGTAGTTGCCAAATAGGACTAAATCAGGTAGTGTTTTTTGAATGGAAGAGCAAGGTGCAGGCCAGTGGTGAGGTGTGGTGCACACTTTCTCTCCTGTCTGTGTACCAGCACCTTTGGGCATACAGGGACCTCACCCAATTTCAGGCAAACAGGTACCTGCAATTTGTGTGAAGTCTCCATAGCCAATCTTAAAGCTCCTAGAGAGGGAAATAGTTTTCTCTCTTCTTTAACAGCCTGCAGTGCTTTAATATGCCCTTCTATGCAAGATGTCATAGCTTTGCTATATTACAGCTCCATCAAGTGGTAACATTGTACCTTTTAATACTTCAGATGTGTTTCTGTGAAAATTTTCACTTCAGAAAGCTTGAAGACTTTCCCCTGTTTCCTCTTCATTCCAGCTTTGTTCCCAAAGCTTTTCCTGAGAAAAACTTCTTCTGCCTTAAATGTGAGATGCTTACTGAGTGATTGAATTACTAAAATGATTTATGAAACACTGCTCCTAGTTCAGTGACCATCTTGTGTTTTTTCAATTGCTCCATGCTCTTTAATATTGCATAAATTGAAAAAAAAATCCATGCGTAATTCATACCTGCAAAGACACTGTTTTTTTTTTCAAGAATATAATTATTTAGTGTGTATGTGGGAAAAGATACTAAAGAACAACGTATATACTACACTTAATCCATTCCAGAACAGAAACCCTTGCTAGAGGGCTAAAGTAACAGTTTACCTGTTAGAGGGAAAAAAAAAATGTATCTAATTGTAGGATAATGGGGTGTAACTGTGTGTAACTGTGCAAGTGTCAGAACGTGTAGCTGAGTAGCTGAGGGCTGTCCCTGCAGGTAGCAGTGCATGGGCTGCAGCACTGCTGAGTGCTGTATTAGTCAGCTCAGCTCTAAATGATGCTCTTGCCTGTAAGGGCTGAAGGAATCGTTTTAGCCACAGGATTTTCTTATTTGATGCTCCATTTTCTGTGTACAGGTCCTCACTTCACAGGATTAGAGAGGAAGCCCTTGTAGCATAGTTGACAGAGGATCAACACACCTCACCCTTGCCATGGGGTAAAACGAAATGCATGGACAGATTGCCCCTCAGGCCCTTGGTGAGTAATAATTTCTTTGCATGTCTAAGGCCGTCCTTGCAGTTTTGCAGCACCACAGCTATCTGTGACAGGTTGTACTGAGCTATGGCTTCCATCTCTAGCTCTTCCTCACTATACATCTACATAGATACTTAAGGCTGTATATATAACCCATATCCTGTATAACCTACAAAATGTATAATAAATTCATGAGTTCATTTGGATAAGCAAACTATTTTCTAGTATATTAAGCATAACACTGTGTGTGCGTGTGTATATATATATAGAGAGAGAGAGAAAGAGAGATACAAGAATTGAAGAAAAATACATATTTCAAGTGGAGTGTAATAGAAGGAGCAGAGCTGATCCTAAGGCCCAAGGCAAAAAATTTTGGTTAAGCATATGACAATTGCACTACCTCTACCCTAAATGGCATGAAAAACAGTAAATGCCAGCAGATGATGATGTTCTAACATAAACCACTTAGTGTTTGCGGGACAGGGAATTTATCTACTGTTAATTATGGCTACCCTTCAGAAGAAAACATCTCTTTGCATTCTCAGACTCTCTGTGTTCATTCAGTGGAAGCGAGGATGCAATCGTACATACGTTTTGGTACAATAATGCATAGGGTTCAGCTAACATATTTAACAGGTGCATCCTGCTTTTTCTTTTGTTTCTGTAACTGTATCTGAGCAGTAGATCTGTTTCTGTAATATCCATTACTGAGGTCTCACAAGATTTCAAAAATTTCAGACAGGAATGAGCTGTTTAAAGACAGGTTAAGTTAATGCAGACAGCATCACTGTTGAGGTTGGGTTGGTCTGTGGTTCCTGATTGCAGAAACAGAATCACATATAGGTCTCCTCTCCCTTTCTGTATGTGCCTTTCTTCTTTCTGTCTCTTCTTTCTTTTTCAGACCTCTAAGACCCTGTCTAAGTTTGAGCTTATTTCTGGCACAGGGAGAATGAGTTGAGCTTGTAGTCACTGAAGGCAACAGAGTGTACAAGTTAGGCAGACCTGTCTCCTGTATCTCTCATATCCCTCATACCTTCGTACCTGTGTTCGGGAGATTTCATTGTGGAAACAGTGATGATGCAACACATGGGCTTAGAAGCTCATTTAAATGTACGGTGTGTAGCAGTCCTTGTGTCAGTCTGTAGCTGGCTGATGGTTGCTTCTGGAGTAGAGTCAGGGTTTATGCAACTTCAGAAAAACACTATTTTTGTGTATAAATTTGTGCATTGTTCTATGCGGAAGATCTTTAATGTCACAAAGCTTTGAAAAGGGAAACAAAAGAAGTGTTTTTAAGGCATGAGAGCCTGCATGCTAAAATTCCCCTTTTCATTTAACACTAGTTAGAATACGTAGGGAGATGCCTTAAGAATGTCACTACGGAGGTACTTCATAAGTATGAGGTGTGTGAGGTACTTCATAAGTACGCAAGGAAGTGTGTTGAGTCTGTAAGAATTTCCAGAAGTAGCACGTAGCAGTTGGTAGGTGCCCCTGTGCTGCCCTGCTTAGCAAACTGTACTATCAAGGCAGAATGAGCAATGGAAAGGGTGGCGTCAGAGACCTTGGTTAAAAGGTTACTAGCCTGATTCATCTCAGGGTTAGCAGCTGAAAAGAGAAACTATTGGAAGAGAAGCAACACACGATCTCTTGCATAACAAGGGAAAGGTTGAGGTGTTCTTGAGAACCACAGGGTGTGTAAGGGCCAAAATGTGTTTTTTGTCTTGGGATCAGTGGATTGCTTACTTAAACCTACTGCAAAGTAGCCCCCAACCTCAGCATTGGAGTTTTCAGGAAAAATGTATTCAGTTATTTGTTGTTTATTAACTAAAGAAATACATTCTATCAAGATATGGTGATATATAGAAACTACTGTAAAGGCCTGAGAACTCTGGCATCTTCAACAGATGCCTGATAAATTCCCCTTAAATAGGTCAGTATTTTTTATGAGATGCCATTCCCCATTAGCTGTTAAATTTTTATTAAAATAACAAAGTCTGAAATGAAAAACCAATCCATATAATATCATCTGCTGTGAGTGTTCAAATTTTCTAATGCTTTAAAACGTTTTATATTTTATGGGTAGTTGTTGTCCATAGATAATTTCTGCATATGTCAACAGTTGTTTAATGCTTACCGACAAAAAAATGGACTTCTGGTTAATTGGGAAAGAATGTGATTCTGTGTCATACAGAGTGGTGACAACAAGAGACAAATTTGTTTAAAGAAAAAAAAGCTTTACTATATGTTACTCCCTACTCTAAATTAGGCTTGTAAAATTTACATCTTTGATTTTAAACTAAGCGTTATGTTGTGAGAAATCAAATGGAAACTTGTGGTGTTTTTAGTAAACAAAACACAAAGCATAGATAGTCAAACATCTCAGTATTTATAGGATTTTTGAAAAAAAAAATCCTGCTAGGTTAGGGATGGATTGATTTGGGAAAAAAAGCATCACTTTATACTATGGATTTTCTGAACCCACCTTTCTTTCTTTTTCTGATATTCTGTATCATTGAGACTTTAACTGAGTTAATTTTTAATCTGCTGCTTGAAAGCTGTGAAGAATGGGAAAAGATATTTAAATAAGAGTTCACAAAAGTTGAGACATAGGTCACTCTTTCTGAAAAAGATTGCATATGCATTCCAGAAAGATAGCAGCAATTGGATTTGGGTCTTGCAGTAAATTTCCATGTCACTCAACTTTCAGATTAAGTTAGTGTACTATACACTTAAAAACCTGCACTTGAAGATTATCAGGAAGCTAGTACAGTGTATTCAACAGCCTGAGGACATTGTTATGTTGTTCAAAAAGTGTTAGAGCAGTAGATCTCAGGAGTTTTCTATTAGACTGTGTAAATCTATGTGATACACTGAAAACAGCACTTATTATTCAGTTTGTTGACACCATTATTGTAAAAACCTACAGGTTATAATTTAGGGTATCTGTGACGAGGAGTTGTTTCCCTTTTTTTTTTTTTTTTTTTTTTTTGCAAAGGGTGTAATTTGCTAGCAATATGTAGGTTTCTAAATTTTAAACATCAAGTGTTTATCTGGATCTTTTGGTGAGAAATGTTGAATTTCAGAACTCGGTCCAATGAATCTGGAGTCTACTAATGTACAAACCATTGTGTAAAATCTATCTCTAGTCTCAGAATTTTGGCTTAGAAGAGTGGTTGTGTGGTTCCCTGTGTTTTTGGAGTACTTGAGAATCTATTTGTGTATTTCTAAGTTGGTGAATGTGCATTGGGGGAAAAAAATAGAGCAAGCAGTGTTTTTGTTACTCTGTTTTTTTTCACAAGAAACTAAACTTTTCCTTAAAAACTAGTGTCATGCCCTACTTTTTAAATTGTTAACACTGTGCCAGCAGAACTGCCTAGGCTCTTCTTTGTCCAGCCGGTATTTTCTTTTCACAGATTAAACTCGCCCGCTTAGACATTCCCAGGATTCAGTCTGTTCTGTGTTTTACTTTTGCCATGCCCACTATACATAGTTTCATGAAAAACAGTGTCAAAAATGATGTATATACAAATGAAATAGTGTAAAACAGCAAACAACAAAAGAAAACCTTGTAAAAATGTTTAAAAATGAATTAATAGATGACTATAGTAAATATGATAAAACCCTTTTTGGCTTTCAGGTTTAAAAATGTCTGACCAGAAAAATATTGTGCACAGTGCCCATTGCATTGAAAAGTTACTGTCTGAGAATAATTTCCAGGATATTGAAAATCACCTAAAAGTGCTAGAAGGTATTGATATGACTATGGAATATCTTCAGGGGACAGAAGCTGCCAAGGCTGTATACAGAGTACTGAAGAGCTGCCCTTCAGCAGTGCTGAAAAAGAAAGCAAAGTGTTTATTATCTAGGTGGAAAGCACTTTACAAGAAAAAATGTGTTCTCTCAGGGCAAGTTAAGAAGACAGATTCAGTGCATCTGGAAGAAGAGAGTGAGCATCTCAGTGTGATTCCTAAAGAGCAGTCACTGTGGGATGGAGCAGGTCAGCAGGAGGTATTAGCTAGCACTAGTTCTAAAATTTTGGTCCCATCACAAGGTGTTGTGAGAAGTGTGGTATATGATGACCCAGAAAGCAACCAGGACCATCAACTTTCTCCTTCTGAAGAGCAACATACAAGTAATGCACATTCTAAACCTCTTGATGAAGCAAGCTTGCAGCTGGATCGCACAAAAGCTCTGAGATGTCAGTGCACAGATCTTCTCTATAAAGCTTTGACTGGTTCTGCTGAAAACCAAGAAGAAACCCATAAATGGTTAGAGCTGTCAAAAGAAATAGAAGAGCATATATTTGCTCTTCATGCTAAAAATGACAAGAAGTATAAAAATTGCATCAGAAGCAAAATCTCTAACTTGAAGAACCCCAAGAATTGTCATTTGAAACGTAATCTCTGTTCAGGGACTTTGAGTCCAAAGGCCTTTGCTGAGATGACAGTGATGGAAATGGCCAGTGATGAACTGAAGCAGCTCAGGGCTCTGTACACAGAATCTTCCGTTCAAGAACATCAACTTCCACAAGCCATTAATGGCACACAGACACACAAAATAAAGTGTAGGCGCTGTGAAAAATTCGATTGCACAGTTACAATGATCGCCAGAGGAACTCTCTTTCTTCCAGGTTGGGTGCGAAACACAAATGCAGATGAGCAAATGATGACTTATGTTATTTGTAATGCCTGTGGAGAACAGTGGTATCACAGCAGATGGGTCTGTTTGTAATACTGCAACTTCTAACAAGATACTGAGAAACAAAAATTGCAAAATGTTAAAATACATGGATATGAGAAGGCACCTCTGTAGAAACCTTATACAGTTTATGGTATTATATAGCTATTACAATTAATAAATTGCAAAATGCCAATAAAAAAAAATGCTAGGTTACTTCTGAAGGTTATTAAATCAAATCTTCTGTGATTTATTGATTTTTTTAAAAAATAAATAAATAAATACGTGTGTCGGTGTGTTTAAAACCAAAGTGCCTTATGGTTAATGTGATATCTGAAAGAGGAATATCCACTAGCAAATACATTACAAACATTCCAAATACTGCACAGTCTTTTTTTTTTTTTCCTCCCCACCCATACTGGTTACTTGGAATTTTAGTTATCTGTAGCAAGAGTTTTCCCAGAGCCTGACCTTATAGTAAACAAAATACATTTTTTTTTTACAATCTGATTAAATCACTTTTTGCAATTAAGTGAAAGAGAGAGGTTACCTCTCAAGCCAATTTATTTAAAAGCAGAAAAGCAATGAAAAATGAGATATAGGGGTGGGAGAGGACAGCTAGCAAATGAAAGCATGAATACACTTCTATTTTAACTGTGGTTGTAGCTGTTTGGGAGAGGAGAGAAATAGGCTAGATAGGGTATATCTTTATTATTATTATTCCAGAGTCAACAGTGACTATATACTAGAATTATTTATTTATCAAAAAAAAATTCTACCACCTTAATGTTCTTCTCACCCAGGTATCAGTCCTATTTTTTTCTTGGAAACTTAAAGCTATCCAGAAATCAGCCAACCGAATACTTCGAATGGTGCATATAACAGGGAGCTATTTTTTTCTCAGTTACTAGAAGCACCCAGGTTAGGGCATTGTATGCAGCTGTGTCTGTAAAAGAGTATATTCATACTCCATGTCCTTACTTTTTTAACCGTGATGCTTGCTATTATTATTACTTATAAGTAGTATTTACTACTATTCTACTGATAAAAGCAAACAAAAATCTCATTCTTTGAAGTTAACAGTGTGACTGCCTTCAGCAAAGTCATTTGCTTTGGCATTGCTCAGATTTTATCATGTGAAAATTAAATAGTTAAATTGATCTACTGTAAAGCAAACATTGAAGCATTAGGACAAACCCTTAGTATTCAACAATGTAACCAGTCAGTTTGTGTCTGACCTGTGCTGAAACTGATGCCTATAAGGAGTCCTTTTTCTTTATGTTCAATTACTTACAGGTAAAATTCTGCGTTTAGCTTTCAGTAAAACTGTAAGAAAATAAACACTTTAAAGGTTCTCAGAAAGCACAGAACTCAGTGCTGTTTCTTTGGTACTTCCGTACAGTGCTATATAAGAACATAGTGTAGCAATACACTTTAGCTATGAACAGTGGATGCTTTAATTTCTGTCTGTGGACAACTGTAAAGCCATTCCAGTAGCATAGAGCTCAGCCAAGTTTTGTCCTAGAGAGGAGAAATGTTAAAAGTCACAGGCAGGCTCTTTTTTGGCCATAATACTGACTATAGACGTAACATCAATTTTCTTTTAAACCATACGTCACTAAATGTATAGCATTAAGCTGTGCCCTGCGGCATGATCGAGGCTTTCTGCAGAGCTCTTTCTACCAAGCAGTTAAAGAATAAACAGTGGCTGCGTTGAAATTTTCTGGATCACTGGGCCTGTTTGCCTCAGTGCTGATCCCAGTGAACTGTACCTGCCACAGCAGCAAGCGCCTTTGCTTTCTTGTCCCTTCAGGTGTGCTTTCTCCCAAGACTGGGAATAACAATATTCCAGCAGTACCAACAATGTAACAAGACCAACAACCACAGTTGCTTTCTATGTGGTACAGAAACAATTTCTGGTAACTACAGAGTCAACTCAGTTATAACCATGCCCCTTTGCAAGTGTCCTTCAAGCTTTCTTTCGTCCATTTGGAACTGATAGCAATTAGTGCCCTTACCACAAGTTCTCAGTAATCTTGCAGTTCTCAGTTCAGATTTTTTTAAGTAGTTTCCCACGGTAGTAAGACATGAGCAGGCATTCCTGCATTGCCCTCCTTCCCAATAACAGTTGAACCTGAGAGCTGTCTGTATCTAACATGTCGTGTGATGATGATAGATGTTGAGTTGAGGATGGTTCTGTAAACCCACTGGAATGCAGTAATCATGACGACAAAAGGAATTTATGCTCTTACCAAAAGACATTAGAGCTGCTAACCCCTAGTCCACACAAATAGTTTCAGGCTTGTTGGTATTACCTTAAAACCAGACACATAATATGCTGCTTCTTGCCCAGATAGTAGTTTGGGATAAGGAAGAGATCTGGGAATAGCAGCAGAGATTAAATTAGCAATTTGTACTGGGCAGAGAGGGGAGGTCATTGCAAGTATGGCCAGGCCACAGGTGTGTATGAAACCAGGCTTAGTCTGCTCCAGGGCTGGTGAAGAAACTTATCCAGATTCAGCCTCCCCTTGTGCCTAGTTCATGTTCACAGCTGTGCTGCTCGCAGCTTCATCTAATGGTTCGTAAAACTGTATATGAAACCATAAGTTACCATGTTACCTTCTCAATCACTGTATCTTGTGCTATTACCTTCACCTAACTCAGTTCATTGGACATGTAGCCATTTTTTCCATCTGTGTTTGCATCCAAGTCTATTTCCAGGAAAGCAGATGTCACCTGTTGTGTTGCTGTATCTGAATGCCCTGCAGGTGGTGCAAGGCCAAGCATGGGATACAGACATCCGTGTCCTACAGACTTGCGGCTGTTATTTAAAAAGGCATGGCCTCAGTTTCGCTCTGCAAAGGGACTGCTCCTGGCTGCGGTTTGGCTGTCTTGTTCCTACCTAGGTTGTGTAACTCAGCAGCCCTGTGGTGTTCGACTGGATCAGACTGTATGCCTTGGCTCAGAGTGGCTCTAACGTGTCACGCTACAAATGCACAGTGTACACGTCCGCATGCGGGCCCAGGAAGCTGCAATACAGGAAGTGCCAGAGTCCAGGAGTGAAAACACAGGGAAAGCTTTTGAAAATAGATTATTCTTGTGTTAGGGAGGACTTATTTTCCACATTTGTTCTTGTTGGGAAACAAATTCTTTTTTAAGCAGAGACTTTTGCGTGTGTGTGAGGTTTAGCCTGCCTGTGGTACACCACCACCAAACAGCCCAGTGACATTGGAGGTACTCCAAGCTGGGTGAGACTTAAGTCTGTCTTGGTCTTCACTGGGGTTTTCCAGAAGCTATCAGTAAACTGGCACACACCACACCTGCTTCCCGGATCCTATGATTTAGCAGCGTAGATTGTACTCAAAGCAGCCTACAGCTGCAAGACATTTAATACATAGGTTAGGATAATGAGAGCTAAATTCACAATTAAGCTTACTCATTTTTTAATGTAATTGTATGCTGAGAAATATTTTAGTAGTAAATAGGCCTTGATATTGCTTTCTTAACATTCATGACAAACTCCTTCAGGGTCCAAAGTTTCTCTGCAGAATCCACTGCTGGTCTTCCATTCTGCTGGGCCTATTACCTCTCCCTCACAACTGTTTTACTCTAGCACCTTATGGGGGACTCTGCTGCTGCTGTTGGTTGTTTATATCTCTTTCTTCCATTTCTAGCCAAAAGGAAAGCTGTACTGTTTGTTTTTTATTTAAAATGCATTTGTTTCAGTCCACTGTGCTATTCGTAACTGAGGGCAAGAACTGCATCTCTTCAAACAAACAAAAAAATAAGAGACACTTTTTTTTTTTTTTAGGAAAGAATTTACCTGGTAACACTATTATGCTGTGATTGAGAAGCAAATTTGTTGAATCACAGTCCTTCAGAATATCTTTTGAGTGTAACGGCCGAGTTCATTGAGTGCCTGAAGATAAGAAACAAGAGCACTTTGATAATTTCTTGGATTGCCTGGGGACTTGCTTGATGTATTCTGGTACTAGCAGAGCAATACAGGCGGATGACTTCATATCCCCTTATTTTGTACTGCTGTAACTCAGCCAGGAGGTGACAAAGTTATGTTTTATTGAGGCCATGTCCTCCCTTGCCAGGATGGGACAAGGTCTCCCTGCCAACTACGGATGGTAAAAAGCATTATTCACAAGCCCTGCTGATACAGAACCTTCTCTGACACACACAGACGGGGGAAAAATGTCCTTTATTTGACATCGGGATGTTACTCTGAGCTAGCCCGTATGACAGCAAATCAATCCCCTATTCATGGATACCTCTGGGTAAATAAAATCCTTAAGGTCCAAAATGAGCTTTGCGATGCAGGCGCAGCTCAGCATGGAGAAGTGACCAGAAACCCGAGGGGCAGGCTGGGGTTGTGCGTCTGGTAAAAAGGGGCACACGAAGGAGTTCAAGTTTTTGGTTTTCTTTTCAAATCACATCTTAATACCATAATGATCATAACTTTCCTCTTAGAACAATCATTTAACTATGGTGTTTTCTTCCCTCAGCGCTTCTGTGCAATATACTTGAGCACTGCATCAATGCTGATCCCAGGAAAAAAAAAAAAAAGGTACTGTTAAACTTTTAAAGTTCAGCTTTGTTATTTAAGAATGGGTCTCTTGTCGTCAGATCTGCCCCTAGCATGGACTGTCTTTTAACATTCTCCTCTTCTCAGTAGGAGATATTTCCTTTTGATAATATTGAAATCCTGTCTTCCATTCCTCAGACCATGTTGTAAAATCTGATTCAAAAAGAGATGATTGTGCAAATGGTAAATCTAGCCCAACTGCCTCTCCCTTTCGGCATGTGGAGGCTCTTAGAGTGTGATGTTTTTCCCTTAAGGAAAATGTAAGGGGAAAAGTAAATTTTTTTTAAGGGAAAAGTAAATGCTTTTCCCGTAAGTCTGTGATCCCCCATGATATGGATGATGTGGAAACTTCTTTACATATATATATATATATTTGTTGTATTTACATTTTGCCCTAACTTTCCGAGGTGTTGTAGGAACACAGAACTAACACTCAATCACTACCCCTTTTAGTTTTTTTAGAATTATTTCCTGTAATACTGTTGAAAATTCCAGGCAGGCTGGCTTTTTTTCTGAACAAACACAGAAAAAAAAAAAAAAAAAGTGTCTGACTAAATACACCTTTTGAATTGCACCCTTCAAGATGTTATTTAGTTCTTTCCTTGAAGCATATATTTAAATCTCGGTGGCAGTAAAACAGATGTGCCCTGCAATCATGAGTATGCCCCGCTAATACTACTGCTATTGAGAAACAGCTCTCAGCTGCCACTCACGTATAATGGCACAATATTAGAGCGCAATAATGTTCTTCTAGAAGGAAACACCCGCCGCCGCGTCACGGCCGCCGGCGCCCAACGGCCGCTCCAGCGGCCCCGCCCCCGGCGCCTCAGCGCGCGGCCGCCATTTCCTCGCGGCGGCTGCCCTGGGAATGGAGCGTCGAGCCGCGGCCTTGAGGCTTCTTCTCGCCCTTCTGCTTCGTCTTGTCCTCCTCTCGTCCATAACGAGGGGTCTGGGAGGGTGACCGGCCGGTCCCGGCTCAAGTAAGGTCACCCCAAGCAGCACCCCCAGAGATGCTTCCCTCAGGCATTGAGTATTGCCAAGAGTGGCGACTTCACCACCTCTCCAGGCACCTTTTCTCAGCTTCCCTTTAATGGGGCTTTGTGACAATATTCGTGCTTTGAGAGAGATTAGAGGTCTAAATGAACAAAATAAAGGTGTTTTGCCCAGCTTTTGGTTTCCTCAGCAGGCAAGGCATTATTTCAGGACCAGACGTGGTTTTGCTGGCCTGGGTCCTAGGTCAAAGCTGGGCTGCAAAGAGGCACAAGTGCCTCCTGGCAGCTGAAATCCACCACTTTGCCTGGTTAATTCACCTTTAATCGTTAAAAATAATATTTATCCCGTGTGGGAGCAGTATAACCTCACTACGGAAAGGATAGTTCCTTCCTGTGGGGGCTTTCACTGTGCTTAATGCAAGGTATGTGATCCAGACACTGATAAAAATGAAGGCATCGTTGCCATTTAAAACACCTTAAAACATAAACCCCAGGCTTAGGGATATGTGGTGTCAAAGCAGCTCCACAAAACAAATCGGGCACATGGTGCATTGGGCATAGAATAGCTCCAAATTGGGTCGTAACCGCGACGAGGGATTGCTTTTTATTTGCTAAGTGACAGCAGCTTTACTTAAGTGGGCTGGCCATGCCTGGCTTTGCAGAAGGAGTTATAAAGCAAGGGTTTCCTTGATGGGACCGCTGAACGGCATTTCATTTTAACAAGGGGTTGACAAGCCAGCTGCCTTTTCACAAATGTAATTCTGCACCAAGAGCTCTGCCAAAAAAAAAGTTTTAGAAGGGCTGAGGGGCCACCTAAGCTTCCATAAACCTTGAGCTTTTATGGCACCGAGCTACTATTGGAGCGGTTTCCCCCATCTTTTGCTGCATTGGTAAATCATTTATCTGTGCAGCCGCTAAAGAAATTCCTGTAGGTAAAAAAGACCGTAAAAAAGGTATTGATACCAAAATACAACTGTCCTGCTTACTACCTGTGAGTTCCTGTGAACCAGTCACTTCCTTACTTGGTATTTTGGGGGTATTTTTGAGGGTAGAGTAGAAAAGGGGGAAGGTGGAGCATGTTACCCCTGCAAGAACCATAGATTACACTTCAAAAACACTGTGCGAAACAGGTAATTTTTGGTACAAATCATACTTGCTTTCAATGAAGCAATGAAGTCTCATGAAAGCAAATAAAAAAAAATAGATACAAACATGTGCTAGAGTAAGATGCAGACAGAATATTCTAGGGGAGAGAGAACCATGAAAGTTACAGTAAGGAAACCTCGAATGATTCCTTTGATTTGCAGCCTCTGCATCTTGCTGCTTTTGCATTTTGTTCTTGAAGAAATACAGTTTAATCAATAATGTGCTATTAATACAACAATAATATTGTGCATTCCCTTGGAGACATTTCTCTTCCAAGGACTTAACAGTTTTACCTACAGTCCCATTGTGTGCTTTAGGTCTGGTCCCTGTTATTACCAGCAGTTTATTGATTATTATACTTTTCAAGATAAGTTAAGCATTCTTGGCATGATGTGGAATCACGTCTCTGATGTAGCCAGGCGAGTCATCTTGCACTGCCTGATTTGTCACTCCTCTGACTTGTGGGAATACTTGAACAATTAGCAACTGTTTACACAGAATCCCAGAATGGTTGAGGTTGGAAGGGGTCTCTAGAAGTCATGCAGTCCAACCCCCTGCTCCAGCAGGGACACCCAAGGCAGGGGCACAGGGTGGCATCCAGGCGGGTTTGAAGATCTCCAGAGAAGGAGACTCCACAGCCTCTTTGGGCAGCCTGTTGCAGGGCTCTGTCACCCTCACAGAGAACCCTAACAAAGAAGTTCCTCCTCATATGGAGATGGAACTTTCTGTTTTTCAATTTATACCCACAACCCCTTGTCCTGGCACTGGCCACTATGGGGCCAGATGAGGAGAAGAGTTTGTCCCCATCTTCTTTACGTTCTCCCCTCAGGTATTTGTATATATTGATAAGATTCCCTCTCAGTCTTCTCCAAGCTAAACAGGCCCAGATCGCTTAGTCTTTCCCCGTAAGACAAATGCTCCAGTCCCTTAATCATCTTGGTCACTCTACACTGGACCCTCTCTGGAAGCCCCACCTCCCTCTTGTCCTGGGGAGCCCAGAACTGCACCCAGTGCTGTGCTTTCCCTGCATCCTCTGTCACCAAGGCACCCTCCCCATTCAGCAGAGGAACGACGTTTTCCCTAGTCTTCCTCTTGCTGTTGATGTATTTATAGAAGCCCTTCCTGTTGTCCTGACATCTCTCACTAATTCCAAACGGGCCTTGGCCTTCCTTGTTGCATCCCTGCATTCTCTGACAATGCTCCTGTATTCTTCCCATGTGGCGTGGCTCTTCTTCCACATTACATATGTGCTCTTTTTCTCATCAAGTTTACCCAACAGCTCCTTGCCCATCCATGCAGGTCTCCTGCCTGCCTTGCTTGACTTCTTTCTTGTAGGAATGCACTAATCCTGAGCTTGGAGAAAGTGGTGCTTGAATAGTAGCCAACTCTCCTGGACCCATTTTCCTTCTAGGACTCTGACCCAGGGGATTCTTCCAAGGAGCTCCCTGAAGAGGCCAGTGTTAGCTCTCTTGAAATCTAGGGTTGCAATCCTATATCTTGCCCAGCTTCCTCCTCGCAGGATCATGAATTCCATCATCTCATGGTCCCTGCAGCCAAGACTGTCACCAACCGTCACATTTCCCACTAGACCATCTCTGTTTATTAGTATCAGGTCTAGCAGGTATCAGGTTTGTTAGTATCAACTGATGAGCCAACAAGGTCAGACCCTTGTTGGCTTCTCAGCCACCTGCATCAAGAAGTTATCTGCCATGCTCTGCAGGAACCTCTCTGGCTGTCTGTTCCTAGCTGTGTGATTATCCCAGCAGACATCCAGGTGCTTGAAGTACCCCATAAGGACCAAGGCCTGGGGTCATGAGGCCTCTTGCAGCTGCCTGTAGAAGGCCTCATCCACCTCCTTTCCCTGGTCAGGAGACCTGTAGTAAATTCCCATGACAGTGTTGCCCTTGTTGTCTTTCCTCTTGATCCTCACCCACAGGCTCTCGACCCACACTTCATCCTCCCCTAGGCCAAGTTCCATACATTCCAGTTGCTTTACAGGAAGGACAGACCTGGCAGAGTTGCTTTTTATGTGAGCATAAAGAGCATAAGAGCAACTCTGCCAGGCCTGTCCTTCCTGCAAAGCCTAAAGCCATCCATAGCCACTTTCACGTCATGAGAGCTGTTGCAATCATGAATCCAGTTCTGGTCTTGAGAGCTCTTTTGTTCTGTCATATGATACTAACATGCACAAATCTGAAAAAAACATTGCTTTATGGGAGCCCAAAGCCCTAAAGATCGAGGATTCATTTACACAGCCTAATATTCCTGTTTGTCTAATTATACTGGGAGGAAGCTGCCCTTTTGCCAGTCAGAAGCAGATTTTTGTTTCCATAATGAGAGTAAACTCAACTTGCATACTTACTCAGGTCTCAGTTTGGTCAAGCTGTTGACACATTCTTGCTATGGGAAACTGCATCTTCATTAGGTACCATCAGCTTAAAAAAGTGTTTTGGGGAGGGAAAGCAAGCTCATCGTCTTGCATGTGAGCAAATGCATTTCAGTTACATCAGTTTTAATCCACTGGGATTCTCTAGCATTTGTTGAACTTTTTTTTGTACCCTAATCTTGTCCCTTATAAAGCATCATCTCAACGAAGATACTTCGATCTCTTTAAGACTATTGCCCAGTTGAATTGCCTGTATCTTTAAGAGATTTTTTCCCATGTTTGAAAGGAATTTTCCTTGGCTTAATTTCCTTCCATTGCTACCTATCTGTTCTGTGAGCCGTCTTATAACCCTTCCATAGTTCTGCTTCTAAAATGTTAATAAAAAGATCATCCTGTTGTCATCTAGATGCTTTTCCTTGGCTTTATTCGTTTGCTCTCCTTATAATGGCACCTCCTGGGCCTTATTGCATTCTTTGCCACTGTTTTTTCTTAACCTGGCCTGCTGGGTTTCTATCTGTTTGACACATCATAACGCAAGTCATGCCCCAATGGAAAAGTCATCAAGAATTTAATTATACCTATGATAATCTAATATCCGAGAGAATATTGGAAAAGCCCAATATCTCTGCTATTGAATTTCAGAAGTAGAAATAAGAAAAAAAAATGTACTAAATCCTACTATATACCATAGAAACTAGTAGGGTTTAATTCATATGAAATTCTACAAGCCTTTTCCACAAAACATGAAAACACAGAAGAATAACCTGCACAAAAAGTACATGGCTGCTGTGATTTCTCAAGTCCTAATTTGGCTTGTGATATTAATACCACATTTCCAAAAAAAAAAAAAAAGTATTAATTTCTCTTCTGCTTTGGGTTCATTGGAAGTGTCAATATGTTTAGGGAAAGAGGGGTAATTAACATAAGAAAGCTTTAATGACTGCTTAATTTATCCTATTAAAATACAGTTGCTATGTCACTCCCTATAGCTATGTAAACATGGGAAGAAAGCTGTTCTGATAAAACAGTAAGGCAGGAATAAAGTGCAACTTATCATTTTAGTAATGTGAGGAAGGCCTAAATATCTGTATGGAATATGCACATTTTTTAATAGATTTTAAAATAATCTACTGTTTATTTAGAGTAGTTCTTGTTTGGCCCTATGCTGAAGGACTCTCCTTTTCAGAAGGTCTTTCTTGCATTTGCATGACCAGCATTATTTTCGCATTTCAAGGAGAAATGTTTTTCTTTCTACCTTCTTTTGCTATTATTTGGACTAGGGTCACAGCTTTTTCTGAAGTCTGCTCGATGAAATAAATCCTTTTTTTTTTTCTTTGTATTACTTAACTTTTCAATCTTGGATTAATTGAACAATTGCAAGGTTGAAAAACTGATTTTACTTTGATAAAAATGCTATTTTCCAGTCAAATGCCCTATATATCAAACCAGTTAAAAGCGGTGAATTCTGGAAAAAAAAGTAAGTTACTCTGAATGCTTCACAAAAAAAAAAAAAAATACAAAACTGTTATTTATTTCCCACTTTCAGACTTTTGTGGCAGTGACCTAAGTTTCTCTGAAAACAGCACAACTTGGTTAGCTTATCGCAGCAGATCTGTATGTTGCTACCTGTGAGCAATTTAATAAAAAAGATATTACAGCAACAATGAAAGGAGATTGGAGAACACCACGTAATCCCTAACAACCTTATTTCAGTCTGTTTAACGTCCAAGGGAGGATTCAATTGCAGGGCCTAGCAGATTCGAACATAAAACAGATGTTTCCATCCCATACTTCAATAGTAGCAATGCATGTCCCAAATTGGTGACTAACTGGCAGGTCTGATACGTCACGAGAAGAACTGCAGAATTGATAGCTATAAAAAGCCTGTTTTCAATACTTTGCACTGTATTCTTATCTCAATTACAGTAGGAGGTGTCTGAAATAACTATGGATTTTAGTGGCGTTGCGCCCGGATTTATCTTAACGTCACTGGATTTGACCCTTCCTTTTCTAGAAATTTATTGCTGGGTCTAAATTTAGAGAAATAAGAGCCACACACCAATATAAGAAACTTTGCATCTGAGGCACTCATAAGTCAATCTCCTCATCAATAAAAACCTGCCTGATACCCTCGGTAATCCCAGTGATCAGTTTTTGTTTATGAAAGCCAGAGATATTAAATTGAACTCCTCACCACTCCGAGCGGGGATGACAAGTGGCAATTGAAATGAATGTTGACAGAGGTAAAGTAACACATGCTGAGTGCAACAGTCATAACACCATGAAGAGGGAACAAGGCTAAAGCAAGCTGGCAGGGAGGAAAACTTTGAAGCAACTAAGTGCACGTTGGAACAAATCCCTGCTCCCACTTAACTCAATGACAAAACAACGCTGATAATTTGCTGGGTTCTGGAGAGCGGAAAATGGGCCGTGCTGCTGCCTAAATGTTAGGAGTGAATTCTGGTTTTCAGTAACATCGATGCCGTTGCTGCTGCACCAATATAATGAGGAGGAAAATGTTGCCCATGTAGAAAAGCTATGGTACAGCAGTCACAAGTCCAAACCTGCAATAAGAGCACTGCAGAGAGTGAATTAAGGGAAATTGCAGCTGTCAAAAGTCTGAGTACATTTTTTTTTCCCTCCTGTAACAGCTGAAAGCATCACTGGTATCCAAAGCACAACTAAAAAGCTCCTCTTTATGATGCAAAATATGCATGTGAAACAGGCAGGCTCATTATGCAAAACAATGAACCCTGAAATACAAGCTGTAGGTACCCAGAAGATGAGAAAACTGCCTTGTTGTAAGACATGCATTTCTGGGTTATTTCTACAAATATAAAAGTTTGATTCATTGTTTTATTCTATGGCAAAATTCCCACTATCAAAATCAACTCTGTTTGGTTCCTGTTATTAGAGCTGCAGCTACCACTAGTGATTAATTAAAATTGTCCTTTTCTCCTGCGGTCTCATCCAGTTATTAGGTTTTGTCCTAAGCTGCACATTTTAGGAGACCAAGATTATTGTTTTCTATACATTTGTGCTACATCTCTAACAACAGATTCCCAGTCTGGTCAGTCTGCAAGTGCTAATACACAATGATTTTTAAATAATAGTAGTGTGCTGAGAACTGAAACAAATTTTTACATCTCTTAAAGCAAAATTAAAAATGACCAAGGACAAATGCTAGTTTTTTGTGGGGGGAGGTTCACTGACAAGAGCTGTAAACAAATGCAGAAGCAGAGATTATATTAAGAAATTACAATAATAATAATAATAAATACTTAGCAAGCGAAAAATTAAAAAAGTAGAGTTTTCTATGCAGTTTTTTTTTTCCAAAGTTAAAAATTTTACTTTCAGTGTGACTGTAACACCAAAGAGAAATCAATGGTATGCAGTAAAACAGAATATGACCTCTATCAATTTTTGTAAGGCTCTTACTTGCTCCAGTTGGCTCTCAAGCTTGGAGATAAAGCAGTGAATCTAACAACCCATTGAAAGAACTGGGTTTTTAGAAGATAGTTACAGAAACGGAGAATCAAAGTAGACTATAAAGGCTTTGCTGTCCTGACCAGCTGCTTTGCAGTGCCTGGCTGAGCTCAGCTGGAACTTCATCGGCCATCTCTGTATTTCCAGTGTCGGCACTGTCATTTCGCTCAAGGAAATAAAATCCCACTCTGAGATATGAAGAGCTACGTGGATATGAAACGTGGATTAAGTCTATCCTGTATTTCTAAGCACTCTTCTGGAGTTCTCTCAAAGTTTCCATACACATTTTAAGACACAAGTCAGCTAGAGAGGGTCCAGAAGACACGAGCAAGAGGGATCACATATCTAGGACAATGTAACTACGGGTTAAAATCAAGAGATGAGATAGCTTAATCTAGGATAGAGAAGATCTGGTGAAGTGAGATGTGGTAACCACTCAAATATGGGAAGGTTTGCTACAAAGAGAAAGGGAACAAAACTATTCCCCATGTCCACTGAGGAGAGGTCAAGAACCCATGGGCTTAGATTGCTGGAAGGAGATTTAATTTAGATAAGAAAAAATACTGTCTCACATTAAGGATAGTAAAGTACTTGTACAAACTTATCCGTGAAGGCTTGAACTTTCTGCTGCTGGAAGTTTTCAGAATTAAATTATGAATCATCTGTGAAGATGGTTTAGGTGATGATTCAGAGAATTTCAGGGATGAACCAAATGTTCTCCTGAAACTCCTCCCAGGCTGTTATGTTCTATGATACGGACAATGTCTGAAGGGGAACATATTGCTGATTTAAGCCACTGTTTATAGGGAACATATAAAGCCTTTATAACCCTGGGCCTTGTTATGCATGGTAATGGTCAACTCAGAGCCTGTTATCATTTAATATTTAAAATTAGCTATTTTGAATTTCATATCCTGTTATATTGCAGGGTTTCGCAAGTGCAATATTCCTCTGCCCTATTTCACAGCCAGACCTTGCTCTCTTTACGTCATGTTGGAGAACTTTGCCATCTGATTGCTCGTCCCCAATTCCATCTATTCAAACATCACTATTGCCAGCACTGACCTTTGGGGAACTCTACTGGTTACCACCCTCTTCGTGAGAACTGTTTATGCCTATCCCCACTTCCTATCTTATAACAATTACTTGTATTTGTCAGAACTAGATAAGAGAAAAATCTTATCCCATGGCTGCTTATTTTCTATAAAAACCTTTTGTCGAGAGCCTTTTGGAAATCTAAGAACATTATATTTCATGCGTTATTGATATCCACAAGCCTTTTAACACATAAAAAAATCAAGATATCTGTAGGGCACAATTTCCCAGTAGAGAAATCCTTTTTCCACCCTTCATCTAAGCTTCAACTAATTTATCTGGTTCAGATGTCAGGCTATAAACTTGCAGTTTACTGGATGTCTCCTGGATCATCTCCAGGCTTCAAGCACTAGGGAAGTTTTAAGGTAAACACTGCACATTGATGTTAATAATTCAGATATTTTGTATTTGATTTTCTGTTGAACTCTCAAGTAAATATGTCCAGTCCTGCTGCTTTGACTGTGTGTATTCTGTCTTTCTAATCTCTGCTTTATTTCAGTTTCAAGCAGACTCTTTGCTCAATACTCTACTCAGAGAGGGTCTGGGGTGTTTATGACCCCTCTTTCTTCTGTACTAAATGCCACTGTTAGGAATTCACATTGCTACCCTGCAGTGATCTTTTTTCTCTGGGAGGGTTTCTTGTATCCAGTTGCTACCAATTGGTTTTAAAGGGAGACTTTTTGCTCCTGATGTGTTGAAAGAATAACTTAATACCAGTGTTGTTTCCTTGACTTGGTTGCTCCTCAGTGTCCTTTGGCCTGTCTTATTATGTTTTTGCTTTGAATCTGCTAGAGTTCCTGATTCTATTTTCTTCCTTCGGATACAGCTTTTGCTTTTTGCACTACACGTTCTTATTTCCTATGCTTTCCAACAGCAGCCTTTACTCTTCTGTTCAGCTATGATGACCTCCCTTTACTCACTTTTTGCTAAGAGATGATATATACCAGGGATGTATCTCCTATTTTGCACCCTTTAATACCTCCATTTAATTCTTTCAGCTTCCTCTTTTAACATTTTTTAAAAACTTGCTTTAACACATTCCCATGGATGAAGATGGGCAAACCTGACCTCCATTGCTGCTCTAGGGATGCCAACTGCAGATACATCATGGAATGCTGTTTTCATTGTGAGATACTGAACTAGATGACAACACTTAGGACCAGCCCATATCTTCTGGGACCAGTGACCTATTCTTGCCTCAGACCTGAATGGAGCATTTGCTTAGCGTTCATGTGGGATAACTGAAGCCTCTCAATGCACTTGTGTTTCCTGCTCTTTGTTTTCTGTCAGTATCATTCAATGTCACTGTCCTCATGAGCAGTAACATCTACAGACCCAATACTGGTTTCTTCCCTTTTGGCTAGATTTTAAATTGAGAGATTTTTCATGGCATGGTTCACTCTGTCTTTCCTGTATATATTGCTGGTCTGATAGAGTGTCCCTTTGATAGTTTTCCTTCCAGCAAGTTTTTCATACATGTAGCATATCCATCTCCTCGTTCAGGCTCAGGCAAGACAGTTCCACATCCTTGTTTCTGAGGCTTGCAGCATTTCTGTAATAGCACCTGTACCACCTCTCTGTTTCCTCGGCAGCCTCTTCAAAGGGCCATCCAAAAGGCCACATTGCTTGTTTGGTTATTTACATGCTTCCTATCCTTCACTTAAGAGTACATATATTTGTGTCTTCCTCTTTAGAAATATTCTCCCAAGTCATATGCTCTTCTGCACCCACAGGCTTTCCCACAGTCTTAACTTCAAACGCTTATTCAAAACCTTCTTGACCTTAAATGAGAATACTTGAGAAAAACTTTATCTCTCTTCAGGCTTCCATTGCTCTTGATCTGACAGATGAACCTGGAAATGCCCTTTCTTATACCACTTGCTCTGCCACACATTCAAACTTTACCTCTCTATCATTCACTCTGCAGCTATAAGAGGTAATGGGAACATTTCAGATGATGCCATCACAGAAGTCCTGCTCTTCAGTTTCTTTCCCATGAGCCTAAATTGTGCCTCTATAGACAGGACCTCTTCCTCCTTGCCTGTGTCATTGATATCAGTGTGGGCCATGACCAAAGATTCTCCGTCATCTGCTTTCATGATCCTTGAACTGTCTTTGCATGATACACCAGTACATTGTATCTTTTTTTTTTTTTTTTTTTTTTACTCTAATAAGTGATCATTGGTCTTCCCAACTGTTTTAATTTTGTTGTCTTCTTGATAACGGTCTTAATAACCTGTTCAAAGAGACTTTACTATGATTTTGCAGGGGGAAGTGAAAAGGAGACAAAATTAAATTTTAGAAAAATGTTGCAGAATAATGAAACAAGAACCTTTCCGAGTGATTTAAAACTTTATTATGACCTGGAAAGGAGACAAAGTGGGGGAGATTTAAGAATATTCAACTGTGAAGCCCTAGAGCATATGCTTTAATTAAATTTAGCAGCTTGAATCAACTTCTCCCCTCCCATCTGAATGGCTGGCAGATAGTCTGCGATCATGGAAATAAGCTTTTCTTTGCCCTTATTTATGTTACAAAATCTCTCCTAAAATTTCTCAGTGTCATGACTGTGTGTAGCAATAGTGGGAGCAAGAAGGAAGGCAACCAGATACCACATAGATCTACATGAAGTGCTTTGGCTAACGAGGTATTCATAGTGGAAATTGCCAATACTGATTGCCAATATTTGCTTCTAGCAGTGGAGATGGGATCTACCTTAAGTAATTTTAACAACTAGGTCCTGTTTCACAAAGAGAGCTGAGATGGTTACTCTACCAAGCTCTCTGCAAAAAAGATTACTTAGCTTTTTAAGCACCTGTGTTCATAAATGTTAAAGTTTTTACTAGGAAACCTCAGATTCCTAAAATTTTCTTCATATCCAGAGGTTCTCATGTCGGGGGGGAATCTTGGGGATTCAGTCTCATGCTTAGGACATGTGTGGTTCAAGTCTTTCAGGTTGGGAGGCTTCTAATCTGCCCTCCCAATGTCCTAGGAAAAAGTGCTAATCATGCAGTTGGGCTAAAGCTGCTGTCTATCCTGCTTGGCAAAGCTGGGCCTTTGGGCAGGAAAAACAACAACAACAAAAAGTTAAAAAAAATATAAATGCCTTCAAGCTTCACAGAGATGATGAAGGAACAGCCAGCAAGAATCACAACGTTAACTGAGGAACAGGATACTGTGCAAGAGTAGAGACAGAAAGAGTGTAAGGATATACTACAAAAGACCCATAAAATTAAAACAAAATATTTGTGTTTGATATGATAAAGAAGATGGAGAAGAAGAATCTGCTTGAGTTTCCCTAATCCCCTTTTTTAGATTTTATTTTTCTATAGTGTCTCCCACCAAATAGTAGAAGTCACCTCCTTTAATCGATGCCCTTTTTAATGTTGCTGTATTTGCTTTTCAAAAGAAATTTACCTAGGACTTGTAAAATCACTTTGCCTTTCTTCTTAACAGATATTCTTAACAGATATTCTGGTTCTTAACAGATATTCTTTCCTTTTCAGATTGGTCACCGTTTAATAAATAGAAGAAATACTAAATACAAATTATTGGATCCTGCCTCTCTTTATGACAGGTCTGTCTGCATATTTCAATAGTTAGGTGGAAGAGATACCTACAGTCATATTCAACACAGCTAATTGGAGAGTACTCGGAGCATCACTGAGATGTGGCCTTGCAACATTGGGTCATGAGACCTGGATTCATGCTGCAGTGTCTGGACATCGTTCATATCTCTCATCTAGCTTTAATGAATTGATTTCATTGAACTAGTCATTTAGCCATTTCAAAGTTATCACTGATGGCAGATCTCCAAGCAGAGGCTGGATGCTGCAGAAAGGAATCCACAAAGGGTTTATTTTGACCGCTGAAATTTCACCCAGAATTCAAACTGGACACTGTAACTCATTAAGATCCATGTCCCGACGTTTTACATGCTGATTGTTGCTGATACGCTGGTGAATAGCTACTACAATATTGATCAGAAGTGTCTATATTTCAGCAGCGGGTCAGCTGCATTTCAGTCCTGGGCCAAAGTTAATGTGAAGTCAATGGAAGGACTTCTGCCGAGTTAATGAGTTTTGGATCAATTCCCTATGTCACTTCACAAAGTACTCTTGAATAATTTAGGATGAAGGCTTTATATAAATCCAAATTAGTGTTCTCACTTACTTGCATATCATAGGAAAAAAAACTTTTTTTTTTCCTTGAAATTGTTTTACAGAGTTGTTTATCTTTTCTGAGATTGCAGTTGAAGTCTATTGATCAGTCTGATTAAAGCATGTGAAGTCAGGGTGAGACTGGCGCCTTCCTTTTAACGAATTGGTTTATACGTTTGCTTTTTTCTTGGATAGGGTTGATAAAATGGGATGCAAAACCTCCACACCTGCAGGCCACTGAGATAATACAGTATTTGGACTAGCTGTGGGAAGAAAGATGACAGTAAGGATATGTGCATTCATCAAGATGCTATATAAAAACAGGAAAAAATATTAACTTTGCAGAATATTTTCTGTAGTCCAATGCCTTAGGACGTTAAGGAACCCCTGCTCAAATGAGCCACATATCTTGACCTTAAAGTGATATCCTTTCACAAACAACAAGAGCAAATGTTGGCCAACTGATCCATTTACTTAAAATATTTTAAATGCCGTTGATTTAGTGTGTGGGTGTGCATTATAATCTAATTTCACTGTGGGCTGCTACCAGAAATTTGACCAAGAAATCATGTTAGTAGGGATGAGAGGCCAGGTAGCAAGGAGTAGGACCACAACTTTTAGCAGTAGACTGAAGCCCAACCAAGTTAGACATGACATGAAGTTGTATCTTAGTATTTCTTTTTCTAAGAATAGTCCCATAATCCCCTATGATTACAGTAAATTATTACTTGGTGCTGTAAAAATTAATTTTAGCAACCTTGAAAAGTCATGCATTCATGAATATGAGTAGATATTGGTTTCTGTCTTCAGGTTAATATTACCACTGTATTTCAAACATTTGTATTGGACTTTAGTGTTATTTAGTAGTAGCATAACAAGGAGGTGATGGAGGGGATGTGCCACGTTTTTGGCCAGTGATTGCAAAGGCCAGTCAATTTTAGAGCTCAAGAATTGCAGCAATAACCTGAGCATTGTGAAAAGTCAATTCAGATTAATCTTGGCAAAGAAAACCAAAATAGGGAGGAAGGATTTCTTCAGCATTTAAATATGATGACAAAAATAAACAGGAGAAGAAATGCAGGGCAGAGATTAAAGATAAAGCAAATATGACCCCATAATTAATGGTGTTCTTCACCTTAGTTTTCTGTAAGGACCTTAAGATAGAATGTGCTAGGGAAAGACAAGATGATTAATGGGAAGAGGACTGTCAACAAGGAAATTTCTATTACCAAAGTGGAAACAAAACTCTCTAAACTCGTTTCTCTTAGCTAGGGAGAAGGAAGGAGATATGGAGCTAGATTATTAGCATTCCTGATATTTGAAAGAGCTGCTACGAAAGCAATGCTTCCATTTCAAGGCTTTTCAATAAATGTATGAAGTTGGCGTGGTTCCATCCATTTATGAAATAGTAAATAGAGTGTCCACCTTTGAGTGAATAAAGGCAACTTCCTGACCTCACGCTTTAGAATAAATCTTCAAGAAGGCAAACATGAATGAAAAAATCAAGAAAAAAAGAATAACGGGTGTAAATAAACCAAGAGGGAAGGAAATACGTATCTATCAGAGGCAGATTGTGTTTGATATCTTTCTTTGAAAAGATAACTGATCCTTAGAAACAGGAAAAATGCTGTAGCTGTAGACATAATCCACTTAGACTTCAATAAAGCAATATCAGTACTGTGCCACGTGGGAAATTATCAGTTAACTGGAGAAAATGTGGATCATTTCCAAATTCTAAGGTGGTAGAGAGCTACTACGAGGAAATGCCAGGAGTTTTGTAGAGAAGAAAACTTTCATTTTGAATAGCAGCTTTCAGTAGCATTTCTTAAGGATTTTGCTTTGGACTGATCTTATTTACTGTTTTCATTGCTGACCCTGGCCTGAAAAATAGAGATTTGCTAATGAATTTTGTAGACAGCACAAAGCTGGAAGGCATAGGCAACTCCAAAGAGGATTGGTGTATTAGGGAGGTGAATTGGATGATTTGGAGAACCAAAGAAAGGGTAGAAAATATAATAGTACAAAGTGTAAGGTTATGCTAGTAGGGATTAATAACAAGAGAATCAACTAGAAAGCAGGAGCTTGTCACTGGAAAACGAGAGAGGAAAAAGGGCAGGCTGGATTTGTTGATCACAGAAGGATACAGCCCTGAAAAAAGGCAAACATCCCAGCGATGCCTCCACTAAGATGTTCTCAAGAGAGACGGGGAAAAATTATTCCTCTTCTATGAGACCATAGTGAGAACTCTTTGAGAGCACTGTACAAAATCCTTGGCTTCCACGTACAAGAAATATGCATTCAAACGGCTGCACTGAAGTACATCAGGGACTGTCAGTGCCATTGAGAGGTTACCTGATAAGAAAAGACTAAAAGTGCTGGATTTTATGCAGCTAGGAAGATGAAAATTGAGAGGGAATGTGATTATTCTCTGAAAATAAGTGAAGTGAACTCAGGGGGCAGAGAAGGACTGCTTAAGCAAAAGGGGAACACCGGCACAAGAATAAATCAATATACATTGAACGTGGATGAATTTAGTTCAGAGAGTCATAAGTATTAAAGTGTGAGGTTGGGAACAATATTCCACTCCTAATAGCAGAGCCTATTTTCAGACAGATTTATTAAAATTCTGGACAACATTACTGGATTTGACACCAGACTTAGTACAGGGTTGGCTTTGATTAGCCAGAAAGATTTTGGATGCCCTGGGCTTAGCTGTGTCATCTTCAACCTGGACTGGGATGTCTGCTTGATGCTGCATGCACTGCTTTGTGCCTCTCATAGCTTGGCACATTTATACTCTGCTCTGTTGCATGGTACAAACTTACCTTAGGTGAGTCATGAGTGATACTTTGAGCTCTAGTATTGGTTCCAGGCAGTAAGACACAGGTCTGTGATTTCTCCCAGGTTAGGGAAGCTGACACATACTCCTGGAAGTGACTTTTTTCTGCATGGAGAGTATTGAGAGCCCAGCATGATCCCAGTTTCGGTTGACACAATCTCATCAGATCAAAAATGAGGAAGGACAAATATAAGCAAAGCCAGGTGAGGTCTAGGTAAATGAGGAAAAAATAATCTTTTGTTTTTATTTTGAGTCTGCTTGTTGAACTAAATTTGAGCATTATGGAAAGCAAAAATTAAAACTGAAGGATGTTCATCAAATAAGAAGGAAAGACCTTACTCAGAAATGACATTGGTCTCTCATTCTTTTTAGGGATAACCTGATCAACCCTTTTCTCACCTTACTGAACCATTGGAGCCAAATTTGTTATCCGGAACCTCCCTGTACATCCCTAGAAATTACAAAAATATATATACACACTATGAAAAGTGAAGAATTCATTGCTTTAAGGCTTTGATAGTCCACTCACACAAGTCAAAGCATGAAGAGCAGTATTTATCCAGTCTAAACTGAGATCTTTTTAAAGTGCATTATCAGACCCACTTATCAAAGAGGTATTATACAGATAAGCTAAGAAGAAAGTGTTTGTCCTTTCTTTTGACAGTTCACCACACTCAAGGAATATTCCTCATGTGGGATGAACTGTGAAAAAGCAAGAAGGAAGGTTTTCCCTCACTAAGAGAGATCAAACGGTTGTTTTTCACACTCTTCAATGTTCTCAGATGCATTTGAGGAAACTTCTCTCTCCGGTGATGGCTGCTAGCAGGGTGTCACCAGGTCACTTGTCCGGGCAGTTTTGCTCTAGTGGAGTCACAACACTTAGGAAGATTTCAATAGGAGTTTCACAGAGTGATCAAAAAAATGGAAATTTTTAATTTTTTTTAGCATTGATTATGAAAAGGAAAACTCTAGAAGCCAAACTCATAAATGTTATTTAATATTTAGATATCATTAATACTCTTCAGAAAAGCATATTCTAGTAGATGATGTTAAATTCTACGGGTACTTGAGTGCTGTTGCATAAAAAGAAGTGATCCATTTTACAGTCACACTGAGAAATTGCAGAACATCCATCCTCATTTGGAGGGTAAGGGATGGGGAGGAGAGGAGCAGTCCTAACTCCCTTGGTATTCCCATAGTGACAAGAGAGGACAATCCTGACGGTATCCATGGTGTGTAGGCAAGGGATAAGCAACAGCCTGAAAGCTGCTGTCAAAGAGGCTTAGCAATTTAAAGAGAAAGCTGGGAATTCAAAAGGAATTCAAAACCAGTACATAAATTACATTCATTCTCAACCACATTTTGATAAGACAGGCAGAAGGACTCTCAAAGAATGTCAATCTATTCCCCCCTGGTTGAACTCCAAAATAGCATCTACAAACCAGGAATTCCATGGAGAAAAGAAGAAATAATCTGCACAAGAGCATGCAGAAGACCAATGACAGGCTGAGATTTAACGAAGAAGGGGCATTAAAAGGAGAAGAAAGGTGAGATTTTGAGGTGTGTAATCAGTTGCAGTTCAAGCATGATGCTGAAAGGGAATTGAAAATAGCAAAAAACATACCTTTGACCTTGCTAACTTGGAGCAGACCTTTGGAATCAGTGATGGATTCCTTAATTTAAGTCATTAAAGTAAAGCCAACTCAACACAGAGCCTGAGCAGACATTCAGAGAAAGCTGTTTTACTGTGCCAAGAGTAGCTTGCATGCCAAAGCTCCAAATAAACAGTCTAAATATACAGGTCCATAAATCTTGTGTGTGAAATTAAAACAAGGGAAAGGACATTGATTTATTATATGTTCATTGGAGTGCTTAAGACTTACTCTTTAGTTATAATAACGCTCTACTCTGTGCTCCGTAAGGGGGCAGAAGTACTTGACTTCAATTGTGCTTTTCTCGGTCTTGGTAATTATAAGGTCAGTAGGAAGTGTTCCCAGCACAGCAGGGCTTTTTTATTTATTTTTTTTTCCTCCACTCTTAGATTGCTTCCAAACTCTCATTACATTTTCTGCCTTCCATGTACCTCCCCCCAAAAGCAACGGACTTGAAATTCAGCTTTTGTTTCAGGGACGGGATTTTTGTGGGGAATGCCATAAAGATCAGGAGAGGTTTTTGAGAGCTCTGGACTCGGATTGTGACTGCTGTAAGTCACACATGCTCTGCTTCTTATTAAGTATTAATAAATCATCTGTAATTTTACACCAGGTGCATATATGTCCCAGTTTATTAGAAAACTTAGACATTATTCCTAAACATATTTCATTTGTTTTGCTTTCCTGCCTCATCTAGCTTCTAAACTAGGTAAGCCTCTGGTGCATTTATTGTTGCTTGGAAAGGGGTTCTCTAGAAGGGAAGTTGTTTTCTTTTAAAAGAAGTCTTCAGTCTCGAAAGCAATATTACTCAAAATCCTAGGATGCTGGATGGAGCCAGACCGGAAGGAGTAGTGAGAGTGAAAAATAGCTAGGAAAGGAGGAGCAGAGATTTAGTGTCACTGAAGATGGAGTTTCCCTGGATATCTGCTGATGAGCTCTATGCTATGTTACATGGTAAGAAATGCAGCATTCTAGACAATGCTGTGGCTATATGCAGGATGGAAGGGTGGTTTCACCTGTAGTCCTTCATTTGCAGAGCATGTTTTTGCTGTTGAGGTCTTCTTTCACACACAGAGTCCTATGAAGACGAGAAGAGCAGAAGTTGACAATGCTTGGCTATATCTCAACCCTTTGCAAACAAGGACACAAGAAAAACTGATCAGACCAAAGGTCCTCTGTGCTTGGCAGCAGCGTTACATTGACCAAAAGTGAATGCTTAGGAAAAAAGTGTAAGAATGGGACAGGCACAGAATGAAGATCTTCTGGCAAACTGTGACTTAGGGACATCCTGGACCATGGTGTAATCTCATCTTTATGGTGAGTAGCTGTCAACAGATCTTCCTTCCATAAGTGCATCTAACTGCTTTTGGATCTACTTCCATTCCTCCAACTGCTGGAGGTGATGATTTCTACAGCCTGGAAAAAATACCTCCCTTAGCTAGACGTCCTTTGATATCTTATGTCTTAGTGACATAAGGAGCGGAACATGTACATAGAGGAGTATTTATGGGAGCAGGCAAGGTGTATCCCATTCCTCTTCCGTGCGTGCCCATCCTCCTGGTCCTGTGGGATAATGGCTGTACTTTGCCCTCTGCTCTTCCAAGTGCATTTCCACCCACTTGTGTAGGAGGGGTTCACTCAACACCTACACTCTAAGGAACACCAAAGTGTAAGACCCTGTCTGAAGGACACGAGCAGCCCAAACCAGTGATCAAGGATGGCTTTGAGAGCAGTGTAGTTCCCCATCAAGAGAGCCACAAGCTCTGCTTTCTGTGTCATTTAGTCATTTAATGGATAGCCAAGATAGGTGCAAGGGGCTGGTACATGTATCACATCTAGGGAAACATATAGCCACCTCCGTACGTATCCACGTGTCTCACTTTGATGTAACGTGTGGAAATGACAAGGGATTTTTCAAGCCTCTTCTGTGGATGTTTTCCATGCTTACTCATCCTGTTATTCCCCAAATATCACTCTCTCGTCATATTCAAAATACCAATTGTCCTCACTAATTTTAGGGCTCAGATGTGAAAAGAAGCTGACAGGTCACCTCGCCATGAGCAGTCCTCAGCATCTACACACAGCTCCACCACCCACTTGAGCTCCAGACACACGTGAGCAGCTTCTCTCTCTTTCTATTTATTGCTACCTGTTAGCAAGTGAGCTGGAGTTAACTAACCTGCTCTTCTGTGCACTGATTATGTCACTTATATCCCAAAGAGCTGATCCTGATATATAGCATGGACATCAGGATTAAACGATTAGCACGGAAATTAAAGCAAACAGACCACAAACTTCCAAAGAGGGCTTATGGTGTGGCTAAGTCTTTTGCTTTTAGGTTTGATATAACCTTCAGCTTTGGAGAAAAAGGACTTTAAGAACTTCTCTAGGGTCAGGCTTGAGAAAAGTATGAAGAAATACCAGTTAATTCACAATTCTGCCTCTTGCTCAGATCCTCCAAAGGGTTAAACTGCTCTCCGCATCGTTGTGAATCCCAGCCTTGCCATCCTCTGCAGCAAAGGAAGAGTTGTCATCTCTAAATTAAGGATGGAGACTTATCTTCCACCTCTGTCAGCTTTCATGATCTTTATCTCCCTAAAACTTTCATGAACCAGATGTTCCCTACTGACTTGCATTACTGTACTGGTAACCACCCGCACTTAGTACTGAGCTGCCTTCCCAAAGTCCTTGCCACAAATCTGTGTGCAGTAATCAGAGAAAGTAAACAGTCTCTGCAGAGAATACTTAGATTTAATTAAAAGAATAATAATATCTGAGATTTTGGCACGCTACATTGTCACCTTCACAGAACAGCTATTCCCTCTCTATGCACCTTTAGGCTGATTGGTCTTCCTTGGGTTTTAACATGCGCTTCTGAAGGTCTTGATAACAAGAAATATGCTGATGGGTTGGAGGAATTCAGAGAAAAAAATACCTTGAGAAGGAATTTTCTTAATCTCTATCATCTGAAGGCTTAGAAAAGCATTAGGAGACCATCTTTGTTGCACTAAGTAACATCATGCCAGATTGACACCTGAAAGCACCTGGGACACCTGATAATGATTTTTTTTTTTTTTTCCTTCAGATGGCTGGAAAAAAAAAAGCTGCATGTCATCAGTGATCAGATTCCCCTGCCAAGCTCTGTTTGCAGCTGTTTTCTCTGAGGGCAAGGACTACATTTCAAAATCTCCCTTCTTAAAGCAGCTTTGTCTTTCACAGCCTTACAGAAAACACTGACATCAAGGAGCAGGCTAGAGCCAGCAACCTGCATAGGACTAACAGGGCTTCAACTGTCCTTAGGACGGTCATATCCTCCCTCTATATTGTGTCTCAAAGGCAACACTAAATAGGATGCTCTAGAAAAAATGCTTATCTCAAAAATTCTTCATTGTTTATCTTCATTTTTTTTCATTTAGCTGCCTTAATATTTCTTCTAATCTTGAGCTGCTGAGAAAAAAAAAAATGACAATGGCAGAACATTATGTTTGTGTTTCCCCTTTTACAGTGCTTCAAATGGACACGATGACAGATTTTTCTCCCCCTGGTTTTGGGCTACCTTTTGGGGTTAGAAGCAGAAACGGGGCAGGGGGGAAAGGGAAATTTCACGGGAAATTGAAGGTAGGTACAGTCAGATGCTGCAAGAAAAAACAGTGCTTATGTATGTCTGAATGCAGGTGTGGACGTGGTCATCAAAGTACAGAATAATTCCTTTCATTAACTGACCTGATTGCCCAGATGGCTGCTCTGTTTCACCTGGAACCCTCTTCTGGGCAGTTTAACATTACAGGTCACTGACTTTCTATAGCCAGCTGCTCCCTTCGCGCAGGTGACCTTTTTCAGAGCCAAATAATCTCAGCACGGAGCTCTGAGAGGACATAAGATCAGGGCTGTCTGGAGTTCCCATTGCACCCTTGTCCCATAGAAGATAGTAGGAGAGCAAGACCATCATGGTCATCACTGCAGATACCTGTGCTTGGATTAAGGGATTCCATCTAATCCTTAATTTTGTTGAGGTTCCCCACTGGGGAGAGGTAACAATTTGCCTATTATTAAGATGCGGAAAAGAATAATAATAGTATCTGAGATGGCCTGTGAGTCTCAGTCCTCAAAGAACAGGATTCTGCAGTCCCAGTGCAATGTCACTATCATGAAGCCTGTTTTGGGCATCTTTTTCAGGCTTTTCAGCAGCCTGAAGAAAGACAGAAAGGACTTGTTAGGCCAGAGAGAGAAAATAACCTTTGAAATGTCTTCTCCAAGCCATGCTCCAGAATTCTCTGGGGACAAGTACCCCCTGTTTTCTTGCATTAACTGACTAATGGAGTGCCAGTCTTCAGCAGCAGCAATCTGATGAATTTTGGCAGCAATAGTTCCCCAAGAGAAAGCAGGGTAGACATACACAGAGCCCAACCACACTAAAGAAACTCCGGAGAATAAAAGTGAAAATGAGAAGAAGATTCAAAAACAACGTGTGAGACAAAAACTGAAGGAGTTGGATTTGTATAGTCTAGAAAAAGGAAGCATTAAAGGATCCAAGATATATATTTTTCCATCAGAGAAGGAGAGAATTGTGATCAATAGTTCTGTTCCCTTTGAGTAGAACACAAAATCGTTTCAGCTTCCAGCAAGAAGAGAAATTAAATGGCATGAAAGAAAGAAAATGAAGAAAGAATGCTGTCTAGGGAGATTAAAAAAATCCATGGATGTTTATAAGAGGACCTGAGGCAAACATGTTTTGGGATGGTGTAAATACCGTTGCTTATGCCTTGATTCAGAGGAATGAACTTGACCAGAGGTTGCCAAATTTGGGTACAAAGAATATTCCAGAGAAGTTGTGAGAAATCCCAGGAAATTCATATTAGCCTTTGTGCCTCCCTCTCCATTTTCTTCTTTGCCACTTCCTTTCCCAAAAGTTATCTCTTTGAGGCCATGTAAAAATAATTTTTCTTTGAATCAAATAAATATTATTTGAAGCGATGCGGGTAGCAGGATAGAAACAGTGATTTTCAAGGGAGTTTGGAGAAAGGGGTTTACCCAGCTATTCTAGAAAAGCAAGAAAGCTCAATATGAAACATTCCAAGAGCTGGAGTGGATGACCGTTAGGTCCACTTCATCTCTTGGAAATCCTCCTCTGAATAAATATTCATCGCTGATGCATGCTCTCATAAATGTCACTTGCTAGTTGGTGTATGGAGTCTTGTCAGCTCATTCATAGCACATTTGCTGCCAAATCAATCCCTTAATCATAGAAGGAGAAATGTTATACACACTGAACAGATCTCCCTCGTTAATTTGGGCAGGTTACAACTGCAGACTCTGATACTTCAGCTTCTATTTTCAGAGAAGGTCATGTAACCTATTGCACGTGGGAGTCAGAGCTGTCTCTACCAGCTCTGCACAAATGAAAACTACAATCTAGGAAGCTAGTGGTATAAGATACCTTCCTCTGGAAAAAAAATCTTCAACATCTCTGCCCTGGAACAGAAATATCTGCTATTCCTTTTTTTTATGTATAGTAATCAAATGAATAGCACCTTGTGTAGGTAACAGACTCATTGGAATGATTAAGGCCAGACAGCCTTCATGTGGTGTTGGGATGTGACTCTTTGGAATTGTTTTACGTTGGAGAAAGTCAAATAAAAGGGTATTTGTGTCCTTTGTGCTGGAAATTCTGAGTCTGCCTTCTGAAAGTTTGTATTTTCACTATCAGCTTTTGCAGGGGGAAGATAACTCAAGTTGCCATTCACATGTGAAGGGAAGTTAGATAAGGCCTAAGGCCATTTATCTATATGTGCCGTGGTTTAGCAATGCACATAAGCGCATGCAGTAGAGCCCTAATGCAGACTTTTGCAACCAGCAACCTCAAAGCAGGAATTCCGATCAGCCCGCGGAGATGGACCCTTGAGATGCCTTTTCCTGGGGGATGCTGTGGCTGTGCCTGTGCCTGCACTTGACAATAGAAATTAGAATAGAATATAGAAATTAAAAAGAAAAACTGAATATAGAAGTTGCATTGGTCAAACTCAGTGAAAAGCAAAAGCATCTCTAGCATGAGTATCCCATTGAGTTACTGTCCTTGACTCATGTTAATAAGTGTTATCACACTATTGAACCACTGTTGGCTCTGCAGCCCACGTAGTTGAAACTACATGGATGAAAATCCAGATGAAGACTTGAAGTCAAGCTCTAAATGTCCTTTCTTTGTATTATTTTTTAGAGAAAGTTAGAAAAACGAGTATGGGTTTCTTCAGGATATGTCTTCCTTCTAAGAGACACACAAAGGTATGGCAAGATGACATCGATTAGTCACAAAATATCTTTGTAAGGAGCATATTTTCATTATTATATATAACAATATACGAGTAAGTATGCAATATAATATGTACATTATTTGTTACATGATATCAGCTATATTAGGAGTGCAAGTTTACACTTATACCAGATCTGATGCATTGCATGGTAAACCTGAGCTTCCAATGTGCTCACTTCAGTTACCTATGGATATTCTGAGACAGTAAGAAGCTCAAAGAAAATCCCCAAACGAGGAATTTCCTTCATAATTTGAGATCTGGAAAGGCCCATCATGTGACATTGAGTCCTGAACCACAAGAAGTCACACTTTCTTCTTTTACACCAGGAATGAGAAATTTGTGACCAGCATATTTAATTTATAGACATTTTTACATACTTGTCATCCTTTGGATACATTAACTGCAGTTTTGGACACTTGCACCTAGGAGAACTATCTATGCTCTGCAGCTCCAGGAGAAGCTAAAATATAAATTTATCCATGCACAAAATTTTAATGCATAAAGAACATTCAAGAAAAAAAAAGGAATGCTATTTACACATCAGAGTTTTATATTGAGGCGTGTGTATGAGCATGCACATATTTAGCAAATTTTATTTAAAATACCTGTTTTATGAGAGTTACAATCAAGAGGCATTTAAATGATTTTTTTAGATTATTTAAGTAATCTTTTGTACATGAGAGATTAAAAGCCCACGATGAAAGGCTATATTATCCATACTCAGAACATGAATGGTGTATGATAGCAGTGCATTTGATTCTATTTTAGCATGCTGAAGTAATTGTAGTTGGTGTATGAGCTGGTTTATTGAAAGAGAGAAAAAAAAAAACCATGAAGCCAAGCCAGACCATTCCACCTACAATATTAATTAGCTGCAATATGAAGAAACAATTCTATTTTTCTCCTCTTCCAAAAATGTGTTTCATCACTGCTTTAAAAATGAAGACCAAAGTACTGCTTCTTGGCTCATTTGAGCCCATGATACCATGACAATACTAAAGTTTAGACATGCTGCAATTTTATTGCTCACACTCCCCATGCTATTTGTGAATAAAACATTTATCCTTCTTGACTTTTTGGTCTCTGCTTTTAGGGAGGGAGAATTCTTTGCTATTAGATATCTGGGTTTGTAGTCTATTAGGGTACCTACATTTGCACTGGCTATATGAGCAATCCTGCCTAAAATTAGTTAACTATTCCCATGATTAAAATGAGTGTTTATTGTTCAGGAAACCTCCAAAGAACTATGCTATAGGTTGAATGTAAATGATGTGAAAACAAGCCCCAGACTGTAGGATGAGGAATATTTGGAATGGATATTAATGTATAGCACTAAATGAACTTTAAGTGGGATAAAACGCATTGATCCCCTGATACCCTTATTAAAAAATATTTCCTATTTCATTTTTTTCCTCTTTGTAGGTTTTAAGTACTAAATAATGGAATGTGTGCATTAACATTTTAGCATCTAACTAATTAAGCAATGAAAGTACACATTACATTCCCTGAGAAACAGTTTAGGTGCTGGTTTAACATTATGTATTGTGTGATACTTCTGTAAAATTCAAATGTCCAGAGAAAATGAGGAGGAGGCAAGGTTGAGATGAAGCTATTATTTCTGGAAAGTCCAGAAATAGATACCATAGATATATATGCATGTGATCATGAATTAATAGAGGAATTAAATAAAAGATTTCATGCAACTGTGTTACGATACAGCTGTGTTACATTTGCTGATGTTAGCTTGGAGCAATGTAATTTTGTGATGCTGCTTGCAGTATAACCTGAAGCCACATGTGATTTACAATTGCAGCCAGCATGGAAATACCCTTTTTTATAAGCACAGAGAATTAAACTAGTCATGTCCATCTTCAACATTTTGAGAAAAAAAAATAAATGAAAGTCACAGATGACTCAGGTCATTATTCGAGTCTCCCTCTCCGCCTTCTTCTTAAGAAGGAGGAAGCAGAATCACACAAGGAATTTAATAATACTTCTAAGTGGTTATCGAGGCACTAGAGCATATGACAATGCATAGACAGATGAATCCCTCCTCAATAAACCTGTTCTAGTGGTGCCGCGGGCACCCAAACAGCACAGGAACTGCTGGGACAGGCTCAACCAGAGCTGCATCTGCAATTTACTTTCTCCTTGAGATATCTCTTGACCTGACATTCCTGCTACTATAAGGAATCTACTGTTGGAGAAGGAATCTGCTGTTGGAGAAGGAATCTACCGTTCAAGAAGGTCATATGGAGGACAAGATCCTCAATGCCCTCCTGGAGGAGCACACCACTGCAAGGTGAGCACCCGGAGGGTCCCTGCCAACGGGACTGAAGAGAAGCAGGTGGGTACAGAGCATCACAGGCTGGTCCCTTCCTGCAAATCCCAAATGATTATGTTATGGTTGAAAGACACTCTCAGTTAGGGAGAGATGGGGAGAGATAATTAGATGGACAGACTGTCTTTAAGGAGTCATCACTTCCTTCTCTGAGACCTCCCTAGCAATGACCAGCTCTCCTTTTCTCTAAATGGTAGCTCAGATTAATCATCAAGCAAATTTCACACAACAAAGTCTGCCTTGAGAAATCTTTTAACAAAAGTGAGCCCAAACTCCTACAAATTATTTTAAAGTCCATTCGTGTTGTCCTCAACAGTACTACATTACACTCTGGAAATAAAAATAATGGACTTTGCCAGTCAGAATGTGATATTGCCCCATAAATCTGCTTTTCTAATTTTTATTCAGTCAGTTAAGTCTCTTAGACTGTGCAATAGATTCATAACTGTCTCTATCAAGTGCACTTTGCTTTATCTAAATCACATTGAGATCAAGTAAACTCTCTGTGTACTAAAATACTACAACAATTTGCTAATCAGAATAGCCCTTAACAACAAGACTTTATTTATTTATTTTTCTGATTAAAATGTGAATAAAACGGCATGCTGGCAGTGACAGGAACAAGTTGTTTGCCACGGTATTATCTACCGTTGTTCACATAGGCCACTAGATTGAAAGGAAAAATTAAACAGGCTTGTTCTGCAAAATTCAACGATAGTTAAAATAATATGTCTTGTACTGTGTATTCCTGGTAACATATTAGATCCTTTTTCAATCAAAAGAATCATTAAAGGCTTGGCTGAAAAGGACATATTTTTTCTGTGTGGCCACTGGTGCTTCAAACCATGGAAATGTTTAAATGTTTCTGGCAGATATTCATTCCTCTACAGCTGAAACAGGAGCGATCCATTGTCTGCTTAATTATTTTCAGTACAACGGTAAAACTGCAATAAAGTACCTTAAAACGCAAAAAGGGGACCAAAATCAATTGGCTTGACAATGTGTCATCATTTGCAGATGATGAAGCTAATGCCAACTTTTATTGTATGAGTAATGTTAGCAATCTTGTTGGCCAGTAATCATCTGCAAATATGAAGAAAACAAAATTTGCAGTGAAAAATGATATATTTTCTTAGACCATTGGATATAAGTAAGCAAAAAAAACCAACAAAAACAGCCAAAAAATAATTAAGTTTTAGGCACACAGAGCCTTCCAAACTCAACAGAGGTTGAGAATCATTATTCGAAGTTCAACTCATTGATGTTAACCAAACGGACATTTTGAAAAGCACTTTGAAACACCTTTTGAAAGTGTTATCTGGGCCACTATTAAGAATCAGGATATAAAAGTCAAAAGTGGAGTGGTTGTTTATAAAAAATTACTCCTCACTGGTAATTGTGGTTTATCCGCTATCAATTCAGCATACGAGCTATGCTAATGATAATACACATTTTCAGTATTTATTTTCCATATTGGCATATGTTGTCACTGGATAAAATATGATTTTTTTTTTCCTGTTCCATTGTTTAAAATGAATTTATCACCTTCCCGAATCGGGACTCCTGCCGACACTATATCAAGTCAGTCATGGCTTTTTCTTGTCAAATCTTTAAACCTCCATGACCTCTCTAGTGATCTATGCCAGAATGCACTACTTTTCCATGAATATTTTTCTCCTGTTGTTTAACATTTTTTGAATTTTTTGAATTTTGAAAGCTGCATTTACTGGACATTGTCTCTGTTTATAGGACATGTAGGACATGTTTTGACTTACTTTCACTGGGAGAGCACTGCTGCCTTGTGTCCACCCTAACAACCAGATCCATTTTAGCAGGGCTAAACTCAACTGGTTGGGTCCATCCTGGGCTGATTCATGGGGTGGTTTTGTCCTAGGTACAGAACCGTCTATCACTGTCCTTTGAGTGAGGTGCTCCAGCTGATTTCCAAACCACTCAACACTCTGTCCATCCAACTGACATTTCCTTGGCTTCCAAATGAAAATGTAGTGGGAAGCGTTATTAAAAGTTATATTAAAGTCAAGGCATAACCTTCCCTTGTCCACCCAAGCAGGTATTTTGCCATAGAAGGCAACCAGGTGGCTCAGTATAAATTTGCCCTTCGAGTTGGATTCCATGGTCTTTGCAGAGATGGAGGTGACAATATTTCTTCGTGTTCTCCTTATTATCTTTTCTGTGAAGAACATCAGCAGTTTTCCAGTCTTCAGGGACCTCCCATGTTCACCACAGACTATCAAAGTTGGTAGCTAATGGCTTCACAGTCACATTAGAGAGGCCTCAAATGCTTTATGATAGTTTTTAATGACTTTTTTAACCCACCAAAAGGAACTTTCAGATTTGCAGGAGATTTTTCACCAAATGAATCTTGCATCTAGGAAATGTTTTGATATGTCCACAAAAGATGGTTTTCTTTAAGCCATGAATTACAAAATATTTTACTCTGTTTTCACATCATTAAAAAAAAAAAAAAAAAAAAACTTTTTTGCATTTTAGGAGAAGATTTCTCAATTGCAATTTCTGACTTCTTTAAAGAAAACAAAAATGGAGACGACAGTCTCTTACAATGGCTGAGTGTTAATGCATTTTTTGAAATGTGTTTAAAGTCTAGCTGTTTTTTATGATTCAGCCTTAAACTTAGAATAATCTGATTTTCCTGCACTGGAGTTTAGGCATAAAAGAATGACTGCAAGACAAGTTATAACAAATAATTGATGAAAAATCATCATAAATGTATCCTTTATCTAAAATGGTGAGATAGGAAAGCAGAAAAAATGTAAAAGAAATTTATTCAGCAATGTAAACTACTTTTGAAATACCTGACCTGACATTTGATTTCATGGAACAAAGTGTTCTTAATCTACCTTCTTTAAAATAAAGTTAACTTTTGGAGATATGTCATAAATATTATGAAAGAAGTGGCAAGCAAACATATGAATAAGGAATTTTGAAAGATTCAGTAGACTGTGTACATATGCCTCAAGAATCTTGTATTCAGAAATGATCATCTTTTTTTATTCTGAAAATCCCTTTTCTTTTTATATTTTTTAAAGCTTGTGGAATTTGCTTTATCTGTGCTTATTTCAGACAGCCATAAAAATGTTTTCTTTGTATAAACAAACAAGTTCCAGAAGCTGATAAATATGGATTGTGTTGAGGTTGAACTTCAAATCAAGGTTAAATTCTTTCTATCTTTCATAAAAATAATAATAATTAAAAAGTTATAATAGATTCTAAAATGGGCATTTTATGAAATACCACTCAACAGACAAAGACCTTCTTATTATAAAAGTGAAGTTCATAATAATTTAGTATTTTATTTCAGGACAATAGAAATGCTCACTTGAGAGAAGGCATGATAGGTTAACAGAAAGAGTATTTCCCCAAAATACCTCTTGCAGTAAAGTATTGTCTTTTATTCTGTAGACTTTACTTGGAGCATCGATTGCTACACATAATTACAGAAAAGCATTGCTAAAATCATTAATCAAAACAGGCTCCATAGAAGCTATGACCAATAGATGAGCTGTCTATCCAGGAATGTGCTAATGAGCAAGGGCGGATGGTAATGACGAACGGTCCTGTGCAATAACGCAGGTGGAGAAAAGGGCAATAAAGGAGATTTATTTATTGGCCACTGTGTGTTCCAGTACTCTGGAATAAAAATGGAGTGGGATCTTTAGGATCAGGATAAAAGGGTAATATGTGTTTGACCACTGCATAAAAGGAAAATTGGAAATTATGGACGTCCTAGAGGGACCTGTAGGCTATTGTGCCTATATCTTGTGTTTTAGGACTTTGTCTGTTAAATCACAGGCATTGGAGCTGCTCCTGTAGACAACAAACTTAAAAGAGCCTTTGCCACTGAATGGAATGAGGTGCGCAAAAGTGAGGTGAAAATAATTTTTGCCAGAGACCAGGTTCTTAAGAAATTGCTCAGTCTCAAGAAGCATTAAAAAATGTTCCTACCAATACTTCTGCTGTCTTTTGTCTATAACTCATGACTTATCTTGAACAAACACAATGAAGCTGCTGTTCACCTCCAGTGAGGTTTATACACATCAACAACGAGAGTGAACGTTTAGTGCAGAGCTACACGCGCTTTCAGTTGCTTCCAAGACCTTTACACAGAATCCCAGAATAGTTGAGGTTGGAAGGGACCTCTAGAGATCATCTAGTCCAACCCCCCTGCTCCAGCAGGGACACCCAGAGCACAGGACACAGGGTGACATCCAGGCAGGTTTGAAGATCTCCAGAGAAGGAGATTCCACAGCCTCTCTGGGCAGCCTGTGCCAGGGCTCTGGCACCCTCACAGCAAAGAAGTTCTTCCTCATGGAACTTCCTGTGTTTCAATTTGTACCCATTACCCCTTGACCTGTCACTGGCCACCACAGAGAAGAGTTTGGTCTCATGTTCTTTACATTCTCTCCTCAGGTACCTGAACATGTTGATCAGATCTCCTCTCAGTCTTCTCTTCTCTAGGCTAAACAGGCCCAGCTCACTTAGTCTTTCCTCATACTATAGTTGCTCCGTGGCCCTACGCTGGACCCTCTCTAGAAGCTCCACGTCCCTCTTGTCCTGGGGAGCCCAGAACTGCACCCAGTACTCCAGGTGCCTCCCCAGAGCTGAGCAGAGGAGCAGGATCCCCTCCCTCGACCTGCTGGCAACGCTCCTCCTGATGCAGCCAGGATCCTCTTGGCCTTCTTGGCCACAAGGCCACATTGCTGCCTCATGGTTAACTTGTTGATTGGTCTTAGTTATTTCCTCTCCCTGACCACTCTCCTACCTGTAGATTTTACTTATACTTGACTGTCTGAATGTTTTTCAGCCATTCAAGATATGCATAGTAGTTTTAAATACCCCCCTTTTTAGGTGACTAGATTCAATTTTAAGAAGGTAAAATCTCAGAAAATATATTCTGAACTTCCTCAGACACAGTACAGATCTGCTTTATTTTTCTAGTCTTGGCTAATCTGAGTAGACACATGTACATACATTTTGAAGACAAGAAATGCAACTGTTTTGCGGAATACTAAGATGACTGTAATATCTCTGGAAAAACATTAACTCCTGAACATTTTATTTTACTGTTTGATATTTTCCACGCACTTCTCTAAAATCCAGGACTCCATGTACAAGCATTAAAATAGTGACAGAAAATAGAAAGGTGTTCCTTGTCTTTAGGAATTAGCAATCTAGACTCAGGAGAATAAATAGAGAACAAATAGAGGAGAACAAGTAGAGCTAGGCCAAACACAGGGCAGAAAACCAAGGCAGAAATGACTTGGCACTGATTAGAGGAGTAAGTGGTGCTCACAGCTAGCAAGACCAAAGAGGGAAATAAACAACCTTGATAAAAATTATCATTGCCAAACTGTCTGTAGTAAATATCATTGTCTCCTCTTTTCCTTCTCCAAGATTTCATATTCTCCCCTGGAGTCATTTTTTATCTTCTGCCTCCTTCTTCTCCTCCTTCTGCTCCCCAGGCGATGACATCTTGTCTCTGTTAGTGGTTATTGTTTATTTATTTATTTATTTTAGTTGGTAGGTTGATTGGTTTGTTTGTTTTTGGTTTTGCTTTTTATAATGGTGGAATAAACACCTCTGAAATCCAATATTTTCTATTGTTGATGCAGCTGATGATACTTGTATTTGTTCGAAGTAGCTGATTTATGCTATTATATTTGCCAGAAATATATCTGGAAGAAAGGTAGACTGTGAGAAATAGACCTTATCATGCCACGCATGCATGACTTTCAAATTGATTTTACTGGAAGCTACATTATGGGGACAAAGCCAATGTTCTGCCATTCTTCTGAACTTCAGATCTTGACACTCCTCCAGGAAAAACTGTGTCCATTGAAAATCAAGGAAATGCCTTCCCTTTCTTTTCTGCCCTCAGACATGGAAGTTCACAGAAGCGTTAGTCAAATCTTTTACTTTCAGATGATAACCTTACGAAGGTGGAGGTCACCTTGGTTGTGAAGATCGAGGTACTCATCATTATCATATACCCAGAGGACATTTGTGCTCAAGGAGGACTGAGCAGACTAAAGATATGAACCGTGGTCGGTCTCATCAGCTGTCCTGTTCTGCACATCAGAAATAGTAAATCCCACTGGAAAGTCTCTCTCTTGGCTTTAACCAACATAAATAAATAAGTAAATAAAAGAGTAAAAGTAAAAGAGTTTAGGTGCTTAGGAGAATCTCAGAGAGGGCAGACCTAACATAAAACACAAGAACGAAAACTTTCCACCCAAGGTGAATCTCAACTGGCAACAAAAAGGAATATATCCAGAATAAGAATTCAGTTCAGACATCCTAGCTGACCTCTGTTTGGTCTGTGGAGAACACTAATATCTGTGTTGTTGGGTCCTGTTTCACTGATGGGTTTTCAGCTTCGTGCCCATTTACTTCTTGATGTTGTAGTTTTGTTCAAAGTGTTAGCAGTCAGGTAGACCATCTGTAAGTCACTGTAATGACAGCAAGGATCTCAGTCTCAACTCACCAGTGACTTGAACTGGACTTTAATAGTTTTTGGGAAAGGAACATCTGTAAAAGATTGAGACAAATGGATGAGAGTTGGAAGATGAGAACAGAAGATCCTAGTGCAGGTGGTTGTCTAGGTCACAACAACTGTCAAGAGGAAAAGGTTCCTAGAGACCAGATTCAAGGAATATTTAAAATCATTTGTAGTCTGCAGACTCAATCTTTGCTCCACTTTTCTTCAAACTCACCGTCATGTAACCATCATAGCAAATTGCCTCCCCCAGTCCTGGCAAGCTGCTGAGCAGGAACCTGGCAGTGCTATTACTTTGTGATTTGCCTTTTTATTTTGAAATTCACTTGGAAATTTGACCCAGATTCATAAAGCTTTTTTTGCTATGAGCACTGGATAATGTGTTGTGGAAATAAGGAATTAGCCAAAAAGTCAATCAGTGAATAAATAACCAAAAAAGAAAAAGATGCCTCCCTTAGAGTGTCTGCAGCGTCCTGCACAGTGACACCTCTGTCTCATTTTGAACCTCTAGAGATATTAACATTCGACTAATAATAACCGGCTCCGTATCCCTCCTGCTCTGTGTATTCTACATATGCGTAAGATATTCACTGCTAATTTGTCTGCAGGAAGGTCTGAAATCCTCTCTGAAGATTTAAACGTCTTACAAGTTTTATTTTTATATCGGAGTTGCCGAAGGTGAGCCCAGTTTCACCACCCACACATGCACTTTAAAAAAAAAAAAAAAAAGAAAAGCTTCTAATTTGCTAGGAGAAAGTCCTCAAATCCCCACCCACAGGAGAATGGTATTTTAAATTTTCCCAGAAGAGTCGATTATGGCAAGACCCTTAAATTACCACCTACATCCGTACACCCACATCCATGTGCACTTGGGCTTCTGTAGAATGGAGCCCCAGGAAACTGACATTTCTAGAGAGCTTGATGGAGGTTTCTATACATTTGTTGACAGAGCTGAGGTGAGAAAAAATAAGTCTGTTTGCAAGCTCTGCATTGCAGCTATAGTTACAGGAGAGTTTTCACCTCTAGAAAAGTATGCCTCTTAACAGGCTGGAGCTCTTCTTTAAACTCACACATCTGTAATTGCTATTTTTTCTTTGGATTTCTCTCTGAAATTGGGCTAATTTTCTGTGCTTCTTCTGTCTCATACCATTTTGATGTTTTGGTTTGAGTAAATGTCATGCTTATCCTTAAAAAAAGAAGTGCAGAAGAAGGAATCACGTTTCCCTCACTCCTGACATCATTTGGAACAGATTACCTGCATATGTGCACGCTGAAGATTTCAAGATTTCAGATCCCTCATGGTGTGACAAGCACTGTTATTCAGAGTAACATTCTGTCCATGTATAGACCATTTCATCTGGGGCAATATTAGCAGGTAAAGGTCCCTGTGAAAGTGGCAGCATCCTTCTTTCCCAGGCAGGGAACAGAGGCACAGGAGGGATGAGTGCCCTGACTGATTAACGCTCACTAGCTCTTGCCATGACAGATTTAAGAAGTGACGCTAAATCTCACGATTAGCAGTTTCCTGTCTTAACGGCTCAAAAGAACCTCTGCACATTTTATCCTATCTCACTAAGACATCCTTGCCATCCTTTCTCAACTGAGGTCTACTCTGATTCCACAATACAATCTCTGCACTTATTCCCAAGCACGGAAGCCTTTAGATTGTGTTTTTGTTTTGGCCCCAGGTACCTATTTTGCCTCTTCCAGGTTGGAATTTGGTCTTGAGAGCTAAATTCCAGTACCAAAGGGTACTAGAAATGTCACACATTTTCCTATGTATTTTCCCAATGTTGAGTCTATAAAAGTGCACCTCATTTCAGAGAGCATCCCTTGCTGAAACTCAACTCCTCTGCTACATCACAAGAAGGTCCAGAGTAGCAACCACGGATGGCTGGAGAAGAGTTCCTGCTCTTCTCAAAGTTACCCCAGTTTCTGCTGGGGTAACTTGGATGAGAAAGTAGTAATGCAGGCCAAATTTTAAGATTCTACCATTCAATAACGTGAGTTTATAAAACAAGCCCTTGGATGTGCCAGAGTCACACAAGTCCTTCAAGTCTGGGAAGAGACCACAGAATCATCTAACAGTCATCTCACTCTGATGCATCCAGAAGAGGCTCGAGTTCCACGATTCCATGGATTTTATCCATCTCAGTGCAGCACTTGGTTACTCCTTGGTTACTAAGGAGCAGGGACTAGTCACATTGCTGTGGAAGAAAGTACCTTAACATTAGTGACAAGATGCCTATCAGAACCAGCCTCTGCAAGAGTGTAATTAATTGTACTCCTTCCTATGAGGTTCATCAATGAGTAATAAAACTCTAGGTTGCTGCTAGGATTGAGGAGGACTCATGCTCCAGAACTTAGTCTTGTGAGCCTTGGAGAATACTTTAAAGTACCCTTTGAATACTAAAGGGAAAAGAATCCTCTTGAGTCAAATTCATTGTTGGAGGGGAGAAATTGATGGCAAAAATGGCAGATTTGTTTAGAAGTTAGTGGTTCTGAGTGATCAAACTGGCTGAGTAACTTGTGAATAACTGTGACCTTTTCAGTCCTTCCTTTTGCTCCTTTTAGCTCCATTTCCTCCATTTAACTTTACAAAAGTGACATAATATTATCTAACAGCCAGTTTCTCACCTCTGCAGGTTGTGACTGTCACCATCATGAACGGAAGGAACACTTTATTTCTTTTCTTTCTCTTTTCTTTCCCAGATGATTCGGGGTAGGACCAACAAGACACCGATAAGCACACTCTGGATCATGGAAATTTTTGCTGTGCTTATTCCTGCTGCGTTCCCCAATCATATGAAATGATTCCTGGCCTAGAAGTTCTTTCACAATGTAGAGGGTGGTAATAGAAGTTCCACCTTTCAGTGAAATCAGCAGGCTGATGTCATTTTTATCGAGCTTGAGGTGACACAGAATATGAAGGTGAATCTACTTTTGTCTCTGAATTTTAGCTTGGCTCAACAGAAAAAAAAAGTCACAAAGAAGCAGCCGGGTATATGCCAACACTCTCAGCTGAGTGAAAGTCTTAGTCCACATTATGAACTAGGAAACTTAGTTGAGATGTGACATCTTTCTGGGTGGAATCCCTTTTTTTATTATTGTTTTTTTTTTTTTTGTTTTGTTTCTCTTTGGCTCCTTCCTTCCTTTCTTCCCTAAATCTCCTCTTTCCAAGAATCTAGTGGACAGTGTTAAAGTTTAAAACATCTTTCCAAGGTAGGTTGTCCAGTCTTTGGATTGCGGATCACTGTGGGGACAAGAGCAAAGTCTGCTATTAGGAGGGAATTATTGCACAGATCCAGAGCTGGTAACAACCGTTCAGACATCTGTTCTCAGAAGACATCTGGGGCCGTTATGAATCACAGGCTGACCCTGAATCAACATGCCATGTTGCCATGAAAAAGATAAATACTATCTATGCTGCATAACCTGCAAGCAATGCTCTACTCACCCTTGGGAAAACCTCAGTCAAAGGAGAGGATAGAAAGTGGGACACTTGGTTGCAAGAAGGGTTTGGCCATCTTCCTGAATATTGAGGGGGAACCGTAAGGACAAGCATGGGACAATTACCTGTAGGGAAAAATTGAAAACATTATCTTCTTCTGAGAAGAGAATACAGAAAAAAAATGTGTTCAAATGCACCAAGAACTGTTTATCAGAAGGAAAGAAATCTGATCCCCACATTCACAGTGGATAGGAAAAGACATAATGGGTTTAAAATGCTGCGGGGAAGGCTGCTGTTAGATATGAGAGACTTTCTGATGGTCAGAGCTGTGAAAAGAATAGAATGAATTGTCTTTGACATCTCCATCATGGGAGGCCTTTAAAAATTAGACAAAAATCAGTCAACAATGACCTGAAATACTATATCTTGCTTTGGGATAGGAAAACGAACTACGAACTACTACTCTTGAGATCTCTCCCAGGCCTAAGAATTTATAATGCAGTCCTAAACCTCTCCCATCTGCAAACTTGGATAAAAACACCCTGGTTGTCTTCAATGAATTACACAGCCCTTTACTAGACCGTGGATTGAGACAGGTAATGTTGTTTCAACTAGCTTCATGAAACTCAGATGTTCAAACTTTCTATTGAATGGAGAGATGCTCATTTCTTTTCTCTACAGGAGGGTCCAAGGTGTTTTCAGGCTTTTTGTTGGGATTTTTCAGGATAGAAGTCTTGCTTGGGGTGAGAAGGCAGAACTGAATCGTTTCCTTACTTATTTCTTTAAACTTATTTCTTTAAACACAACTGAGAAGACTGGTTCCCCATCCTGGCTTCTGTTTTTCCCAGCACCAATGGATGTTTGTTTGCATGAATTCAGTCACTGAGAGATGGGACAGCAGAACTAGACTCCTGCAAGAGGAGACCGACAAAGAACCTAGCCCTGCATTGCACAATTCTTGCACCTATAAAGCCAAAACACAAAAACTGCTCCTCTTGCTTCACTTTTCAAATGTCTTTGGCTTCACCCTTGCTGTGGAAGACCCAGGGCAAAAATATTTGGAGGGCAGGACACGGTGATGAGGTGGTTTTCATAGTGGACTTGTGATAGCTGTCAGCTCCACGCGGACAACACGGATCTTGCACTGTTTTCAGCTTAGGTTCTTGTCCATTGGATGCCTCAACCGAGACCTTTACATCTCTGTCTCGCTTCAAGATGAACCTCTCCCAGGTGCCTGCTCTGGCTATAGGAGATGTAAATGTCAGCCCTGTTCCTGATTGAAATCGGCAAGAAATGAATCTGAAACCGTGAGCATCAGGCTGGAAATCTGTGTACTTTATGTAATGAACATTATAGGGCCAGTGCCTGAAACACTAAAACTAAGTGGAAAAGTGAAAACTAGAGGGCGTCTTGCCATTTATTTATCAGATTATCTCTCAGCCCGCCACTGTAGTAGACAAACATATACTACTGCTTATGTGGAACAGTCGGAAACTGCTTCTACTGTCTGTGAAAATTCCCTTTCTGAGGCAAAACTTCTGTTTGGAGATGGCATTTTTTCTACTTGAATTATTTTGGGGGAGTTTGCTGGGGTCTTCTATAGGAACTGGTCTCTACGTGGGAACATAGTTGACTTTATTGGCTTCCTTCATCTTGGGCTGCTGCACTCCCCTCTCTCTGAAGCTTATTTCATCATTTAGTTCTTTAAGTTATTGCCCACATATGACTGCCCTCTTTCAAACCCTTTCTTTAAATGTCCTCCTTCATGATAATTGAGGCCTCTGTTTCTCCCAAAGCTTTGGATATTGCCTTGTCAGAACATTACCTTTCTCTGGTCAGTAGTGTCCCATCAGTGCAAGACTTTTACTATCCATAGAAGTCCCCAAAAAGGTGTGAGTTAACTGTCCCAGGGCACCCATGTCCATGTCATAGGCAAGAAGACACCTGCTTCCATGCAATGTATCTGTGTTGCAATGAACCTTCTGCAAAGTTTCTGCAAAATCTGCTCGCCTTTTGGTGAGGCAATGGGGTTATACAGCAAAAGAATTGCTGGAAGACACATTTCCAGAAGAAATTTAAGGATTCGCTTGCATTTCATCACTTAACAAACTTGAGAGCTCACCAAAAACCATCGTAAGGGCTTTGCCCTCTGTTTGAGAGGCAATGTAAATATATCTGCGCCCTTCTCCTGCCTTCAGAATGAGATTTTTTGGAACAAGGCCATATAGATGCAGCATGCACCATGCGTGGTGCTGCGGCACCTGCTCCATTCCAAGGCTCCCGGGTGCTGCAGCAGCAAAAGACACAAGAACTGGTGTTCAGAGGCGCTTTTCCACTGCTTGGAGAAATGGGTAGGAAGATGATTTAAGCAGAGCTGCCTGCTGTTATTGGCTCCGGCTTCTTAACAACATGGTGTGGGTTTAAATCCAAGCCATACCCCATACTGTATTTTAATTAAACTGAACAAACAAACTGATCATGAAGCCATCCAGCAGCGCTAACTTTGGCCCGTGGCTGAGCTAAACTGTCGCAAGGAGGGAGAGCAGATAGTCACGCAGCTCCTTCTTTCCAAATATATGCAGCCAAGAGCTAGGGTACAGCTTCTTACAGTAAAAAAAAAGTTAAAAAAAATACAAAAACAAAGAAATTGCCTTCAGGATTGTTCCCTTCTTGCCCCTATTTATTCAAGCTGTCTCCCTCTCTCGGCAAATTTGGCAAACTGAGCCTGGCATCCCAGCTCAGGGGACACCTGTTAAATAAATAGGCTCAGTCTCTCGCGGCTGCATTCATGGCAGAGCTTCCCGGTTCCCTTAGGCAGCTAATTTTTGTTGATTTTGTACAGTACAGAGGGATTGTTTGTGTTTCTGTGCCCCATCGAGGCACTGCTGCGGGTAACGGACAGGTCCACGTGACTGCAGCCTGCTGCCTGCTTGGAATAGAGGAGGATTTTTATTCCCATGTTAAATGCAGAGGGCTGTAGTTTACGGAGGAAACGGTGAGATGAGGTTTTTGCAAAGGGGAAACAAGCCCTAGGTGATTTGGTTTGGATTCTCACAACGATGCCTCTTAGAGTGAAGAGTGACAGGACCTGAGCAAAGACAGAGCCCCAGGAAGACACACAAATGAGTTTTATTTAATAAGAATACTAAGTCTATCCTTAGTTCAATACTAAGAGTACTACTCGAGTATCCAAGACAGTAGTACTGGATATCCTTATCCATGCTGTTGGCAAGCTGTGTGCTGTAGGTAGAAATAATAACCTTTATTAAACTAGGAATAGTTGGTCAAAGTAGACACATATGAGTGCATATTCACCTTATTTTCAGTCTGGATTGCTCTGGCCTGTGAGACTCTTTCTTTCCAGAGCAGGTTGCAATACAGAGAGGGTTGGATTCTCTGCAGATATCATGGAACAAGGGGTGGGATCTCTGCCAATAATCTAGCTGCAACGAGCAGCCCGTGTATTTCTGGGCATTTTGGAATCCCGTATGGAGACATTGCATTCTGGATGGGTCCTCCCTACTGCTGAGATAGATTCACAGTTTATTTCTGAGAACTGAATAAACGATGTCTATCTATAGACTTGGCTCGAAACTGGAACTCCCTGGAAATTCCACAGAAAATCCCCCCCATTTCCTCCCTCTATTTTCTTTTTTTTTTTTCTTTTTATAAATGTATATTTTTTCTAAAATGGAATTCAACACAAGTCTCTTGTAGAATGGGAGCTAGTGCGCTCAGTTTAGATGGTGCGAGGGGATTTCCTTTAAATCTCTCTGAAGCTCCTAAGGAGCCTGGAACCCTGTCAGCTGTGGAGAAGATTGGAGCTGGAGCTCCTGAAGGAAAGCCAAGAACCACGTAGTAGCAGAATTTAGAAAACTTTGTGCAAAATTTAAAATTTTAAATCTTTCCAAGAAGTAATGGATAATCTGGAAAGATTTTTTTTTAACCTTCTGAGAACATAATTCCATTGGGAAACTGCCAGCCAGATCTCTCTATTATTTTTCTCTACATCAGTGTGCATTAATGGAATACAGTGGAATAGGAAAGGTTACTTTAACCTTATTTTTTTTTGCTTACATGAATATGGGTGATCACATTCCCCATCTCTTTGAAGCTCCTCCAGCTTTCCAGGTCCTGGCTCACTCTTGCAGATCTGGAATGAACATGTTTCAGTTCTCCCTGGTCTTTTACAACAAAGAACAGCAGCTATTCTTCACCTGGAACCTGCATATCCATCTGAATAGGCTTTGCACAAGATATAATCCTCTTCGCTGTCTGCAATTTCCATTCTTCCTTCCTAAAATTTCATCTTGCACAGATATGAGTTAAAACACATCTGGGATGAGCCCAGTCGAACTGCTCTTTCACAGACTTCAGTGCCAGCTGCAAAGATCTGCAGCAGTCAAGAAAGGAAAACACTCAGTGCTTGAAGTCTATCAATCAGTTGATCCATTAAGGAGTAGTTGAGTATCAGTTAAATTCCCTGTTTTGTTAATATTTGCTGCTCAGACTGAGCAGAAAACTCAGGCATAATGAATTCTTGTGCCCCTTCATCTTAGAGTTATGTCTGATCCTCTTTCATTGCCATTTTGTCTTTTTAATCAATCATTTTAATGAGAAAATGCTCCTTTTTTAATCACATTGATTTTAATATACACATCAACAAGTTTAATACACTTTTATCTCAAGTCCTAAAATATATTCTAACCTGCTTATTTTATTAGTGTCACTTACTTTAATTCTAACATTGACAATGCCACTTACAGGGATTTTGAAATAATATACTAATGTATTAAATAATATACTAATTTTATCTACTGGACACCTGGTAAATCAGAAATGAAACAACAGTTTCTCCATCTCATTGGAAGAATGACAAAGCTGCATGAATACTACTTATTAAGTCATTTCTGCATTTTAATATGTGCCATTCATGCGGCATGGTATATGCCGAATAATTTAAGTGGCAGTACCTACCTTGTCAGCATCCTTTTGGTGGAAGGCAACATAGTTTGACTTCTGCTACTGATGAAGAATGAATTTTCCTTGGGAAAACTACCGCCTAGGAACAGAAATATCAGATATTTGCCAGCTGTTGGCATTATTCAATAGGGTTGTGTCCCCCTTTGCTTCATCTCCCATGAATCAAGATTCACTCACCAAAAATTGACATAAGTTCTTCACCAGTGTGAGATTGGGATCAGAAATCAGGCTGTGCTGTTTATGCACATCGATGAGGGAAGACAGAGGAGGAGGCGAGACATGAAATATAACTTAAAAGTATTGACTCTGGTTCACATCCAGGTTTAGACCATGCTCCAAGCTAGGCTCATCACCAGAATTCACAGATGGGCAAGAGTTCAAAACTGACTGTTTAAGTGCACGTTTTTTTTAAGTACATGGCAATATCTTTGGCTTTTTCTGGACCTGTTCAGGTAAGAAACGTTACTCAAGAGCTGACTCAGGCTCTTCTGCTCCTGCAAGTTTTTTGAGCCTTGTTGAAAAGCCGTGGCCTTTCTCCACAGCCTACAGATGTTTTTAGAAGTCTTTTCATCAGAACTTTTTTTCTACGTCACTGCAGAGGTGGATGTAGCACTCTTAAGTGTGTGCTGTATATCTCCTTAATACTTTTTGAAGCTTGGATGGATCCCGAAAGAAGTTCCACTGCAGTATATGTATCACTCTGTCTCACCCAGCAGCTGCTTGCCTCCACATGGGTGACTCAAGAAGCTGCAAAATAACTGAGATTTTTTTTTTACCTCAAAAATTTTCAGATTAAATTTATTTTAAACTTCTTCATCCTCTCCAAAATATAATTATTGTAGATGTGTTTGCAGCTCTCTATCATTCAAATGTGGTCCATAAGTAGAGAGGGTCCTGCTGGGCCTTTGGAAACACTTCTAAATAGATGGGAGAAGGATCAGGTGTCGTGGGACTATGTGAGTAAACAGATGAGTTCTGTTTTAGAACTGATCGTGAAGGCAGAAGAAGGCACGATGCAGCTGAAAAATAAATTGTTTTAGAGAATTTGTGGCGTGCAGCCACATGGAGAAACTGGGAGATTACATCTACGCTATTCTTGCTGCTGCTCTAGCTGTCATGACCATGACTAGAAAAGTGAAAAGTTTTTCTTCCACCCAGGCTAGTTTCTCCCATCATGAAAATGTCTCATCAGGGAGGCTGATGGGCACACGAGGCAGACTGGAGACTACCCAGGCTTTAATGTTCTTCCCACATCTCAGAATTGGTATGAAATGCCCCCTCTCGCTAAGACATATCTGGCCTACAGATTATTGCAGTCATTCCCTGGCCTGTGCTCCTACAGCGAAAATTTGTAAAATTGACATTTTTAAGTGCCCAGCTTTGGACTGTCTTTCCAGAGATAGCAGGGGGAGCCTGCCACAGCAATTCAACAGTTGCGTAGTGATGTTCTTAAAAATGTGGAGCCTATTTTAACTGTGCCATTTATTGCAGTGCAAACTTCCCAGAAGCAAGGAGCTAGTGCCCAGCTTGTTTCTGGAGGTGTGTGAATATCTTCCCAAATATGCTAAATACAGAGGTGGGATGAAGGTCTTGCAAGCTCTTTCTCAGCCTCTGCCTTCTTTCACCCTTCCTCTTCCTCAGGCTTTCACCCAAAGGCATCTTTAAAATCAAGGTCTGTGTTTAAGCTATGGAGCATCTACACTGTTCACAGTATGGCCCATGGTCCTGGTCATCTCACCGACCACACTAGAGGGGAACTGGGGTCAACTGTCCTGCTTCCACATCCCGCCCTGCATCCAAAGTTAACCAGAGGTTGTGAAGATGGTTTGATCCCAGGGAGTCACCCCTGAGACCCACATTCCTACTTTTGACTGCTTTGATTTCACAGATGAAGTTCTACAGTTGCCAATTTCTAGTCTTATTTAGGTTTTTCTGTTAACTAAAGCAGTTAGTGTTCTTCTGGGAGGAGAAGTCTGATACTCTTGAAGTCCTTCATACAATATACACTTAGGAAGACATGATATGGCCTTGGGCAAGAGGGAGGGACAAGATGAACTTCCTTTAGCCGTTTCCTAAGATCATCCCAAGTAAGAATTCTTGTCAGGAGTGTTTCCATGGTTTCAGTGTCTTGAACAGACTGCGTGCGCTTCCGTCCCATGCATTACTCATGATAGACACTGATGATGGGGTGATTTAGGTGGGCTTTGGGATCTGGAAGTGATGATCTGAAATGAAATCTTTTATGATCCAATTTTCATTTGGAAATGGAGTCACTGGAGGCAAGTACAAGATGAGGGAATCAAAAGCATCAAAAGCTGGATAAAAGTGATGGGAAAACTCAGCTTGGGTGTTTGCTTTTACAATGATCCCTGAGGGAATGTATGGTAGGAAACACAGATTCTAGGTTGGAGTGAAATACTTGCTGTCTCCCTCAAAATGTTTCTATGCTCAGGCTAAAAAATCTGGCTGAAAGCAACAGCCAAGCTGGAATTACCTATCTGGGAGGTGTTCTTTACCCCTTGCATTTTGCTTCATGTTGCAGTTTCTAACTGCTAGACAAGAGCTTGCCATGTAAAAATGAAGCACTGTTTAGAAGCATGCCAGTGATTAGGTGTATTTAAAAATGAACCCAAACTCCAAACCTCTCAAAAAGACTCACTAGCTCAGAGATACTGTATGTCCCTTCTCCAATGTCAGAAGAATGAGTCAGTGAAGGCATACGTGTGGCATATGGAAGATACAACTTATTTTCGAAGGTTTGTTGGAATTAGGAGAATATTTTTTTCCCTGAAAGCTTCTAAAAGTGTCCCCTGAACATGTTTTAATTCCCTTAAGTAAGTAATAGCACAGGATGCCTTCTGTCCAGGATGCCATTGGTGAAAGGACTTTAAGGAATCCTTGTCTGTGGGTCTCTGACCATGAACTTCTTCCTTGCTGAGGCATCAGTTAAAAAGAAGAGACATCTGAAGACATCTTAGAGAAAATTGTCATATTTCAAATGATACTTTTTTCTACATTATCACAAACAATTATACCTCAACTCCTCCCACCCCCTTAGGAGCTGCTGTAGCAAATGCTGTAATTATTTGCTATTTTTAACTGTCATTATTACAGCATCAAAGGGCATCCACTTGGCTGGGAGAATGACCCCCTTTTCAGTACATGCAGGCTTAGAAAAACCCCTGAAACATCTGCCACAAGGACAGGGAGGGATCATTGGTGATTTGAGTTTGGACAGGCTCCACGGGCAATAAGGGAGCTAGATCCAGTGTGCTCTGAGTTCCAGCCTGGGCTGGTTCCAGTAGAGCATGGATATCAATCAATGGATAACAACAGATATCCAGGGAGAAAGTCCGTCCTTCATAATGGCTTGCACTTAAATTCAGCTATCCAAAGCAAAAATTGCGAGTATCCACCCTGGTTCTCAGTTAATCCCTTTCTGCAGTGACTGGTTTGCTGACACCTTTAAAGCTCTCTGCAAGCTCAGATAAACACCCCTGCATAAGGTACATTTAATTTGCATTTTGAAGCTTTTCTCCCACTATTACTGGTGTAAATGAACATTTTGTTTGTTTGTTGAAGCTTGGGGTGTTTTTGAATGCAATGGAAGATGGCAAATTGGGAGAAAGTTGTTGCTTATGAACCAGTCTAGAACCCACCTCTGCACTTGTTTCTGAGCAATATCGTTTTTCTTTCCTGTATTGTGAAATGCAGGTCTCTGTTTCACCTTTTTGGTCAGTGAGTGTAAATATTCTTCTCTCACTATGTTTTGAGAAGTTGGGACTTTATGCAGGCACCATATCCAAAGCACTGACATTATCGTTTGTTTCCTGATAGCCTTAAACTATACAAAAAGAAAGATTTTCTGATGCATCTCCTGATTTGAATGGAACCATGTGATGCTTAATGACCATCTGTTGATTATTTTTCACTTGAAGTTTGATGGATGTGATTCATGGCCCTTTCAAAACAGAGTTGCTCCCTAGGAAAAAAAATATATATATATGAAAGCATTTGCAAATGTGACAAAAGAGGGTTATATCAAAACATAGAAGGAAAATAGCAGATAGATCCAAGGCTACTGTATTCTCTACAAAGCACCTCTGGCCAAACTTGCTGAAGCCAATGGGACTTCAGTGAGGTCTTTTGAGTAATTTTATTACTACTACTTTGAGCCAAAGCTCAAGGCTTTGTACCTTGTAGCTGAGAATGGCAGTGCGTTCTTCTCCAGGAGACCAAGAGAAGGATAACGAAAGATGTTCCCCACAGCAATACCAGATGTGTCCTGTATCTGGGATCTTGGATAGGTGTGAGAATAACTCCCTCCTGCTGGAATCTGGTTCAAGTCCATCACTTGGACTTGAGCACCCCAATCTGGGGCTCCAGAGAAGAAGCTTCTCCTCCTAACCCTTTTTCAAAAATCCTATGGGACTTCATGCAAGAGATTAAGCTACCCCCTTGACACCCTTTCCTCTGTTTCTAGAATAGATATAGTACCTGCATAACTCACTGAGGTGTTAGGAAGGTAAAATCCAGTGATAGCAATGGTCATGTTGATAGGTAGAATACAATCTAGGTGAGAAAGATAAGAGACTGACTTTTCTATGATGGGGGAAATATAAGTTAGTTGCTGCTAGAAGTAACTTTTTCAGCAGCTCAGGCACATGGTGTTTCTGTTCACTCCCAGAATGGGTAGGAGATAAGGACAGATGGATCATCTGGAAATCAAAGAAAGAAAAATCTACAAATTCAAATGATGTATTGTTGTCATTAGCAGCACCCATCTTTCCGTGCATTTCCAAATGCTCATGTCTATAGGCACTTTCTTATAGCAAGAACTTTTTTCTTGCCTCTTCTAACATATCCATTTATATGAAGCTGGGTCAATGTTCTTATACTTCCCCTGGAATAAATCTTGCATTACTGAGGGGGATCAGTATGAAGATCTTTTACACAGAACACCTTAGAAGACAATTTTTCCATGGAGGATACTCTGGCTTTTCAGTGTGTACATTATGCTTTGCTAACCAAAGTTCTTCACTGAACTACTCTGTGGAGAGAGAACTATTTTATAATGCCTTAAGAAAAGAAAGGAAGGGAAAGGAAGGGAAAGGAAGGAAAAGGAAAGGAAAGGGAAGAGGAGAGGAGAGAAGAGGAGAGGAGAGGAGAGGAGAGGAGAGGAGAGGAGAGGAGAGGAGAGGAGAGGAGAGGAGAGGAGAGG
>JAWLRI010000795.1:1821417-1840503 GCA_034781795.1 Crypturellus tataupa
AAAGAAAAGAAAAGAAAAGAAAAGAAAAGAAAAGAAAAGAAAAGAAAAGAAAAGAAAAGAAAAGAAAAGAAGAGAAAGGAGCATGATCCTCTTTTAAAACATTTGCCTGGTAAAGTAGTCAATAGAGAACCTGGAAAACTAGACCGCTGCATCCCCCACCAATAATTTGCTTTTTCACTGGACAAACCTTTGACTATTCCTTTCCATTTTATGCAATAATAGCTCTGTTCTGCATTTTTGACATCAGCTAATGAACATCTGAGAAGAAGCACTTGTCAAGCCTGGTGAACCAAAGGTCAGCTCGTCCTGCTCTGTCAGCATCCCCTGACTGCTGTCTGCGAGAACCTCCCGTTCATTAAAATGAGTGGCAGTACCGAGAGGACTGAGCCATCACTGCGATGGATGCAGCCCCAGCAGCTTCCTAGCACCAAGTTTTAATAGCTGTGACCAAACCAACTCTCAGGCATTTACTTATCTGACCACACAGCTCATCTTGGGGATATCATCCTAGCAGTACTCACAAAGTGTACCATGCTTTTAGCATCTCACGTTTATTTCTTACCATTTGGGCAGACAAGCCTACCATTAAGTGAAGCCTTTAGATAAATGTCTGGTGACAACACCCAGCAGACAGGATCATCTACAGTTCTTCCTTAGAGGACTCCTGGGCTCTAGCTTGACAGAGTCCTGATATCACCTATCTTATATTTGGGTAACTCTTTATTTGTAAGTCTACATGGAAGGGCTTTATAGCTGTCTGGGGGATTGAGGTGGAAGCACTTAGGTTTTCTCTTGTAGCACTTTACGTCATGAAGAGTAAACACAGCTACTAAGGTTCCTTAGTAGAAATATATGAGGTGATTTGGTATAGCAGACACTTGCAGTCGATAGCAACTGCAGAATCACGATACTGTTTTATCTGTGTCAGTGGCCAGGCTGGAAACTGTTTAATTAGATTGCAAAAGTCAAACTCTACATAGGGATGTGCTATAACCCCAAAAGAGGGGACTCGTATGTTTGGGTCAGAAATGATCAACTTAGGTGTAAGGGGCAAATTTTACCTAGCAAGTCCCAAATATACAGAATTACTACTCCGTCTCACTGATAAAGTGACGATTTTCTATTGTCACTGTACTTCTCAGGGTGATAAATCAGAGAGCCATTTGGACCCCAGGGGGCACCAAGAGGCCTCCATTGCTTCACCTGGACTTCCATTCACCCAGGAGTTTTAGCTGAGACACAACCTCAATCCCTGTTTAAGCTAGCCTGGTGAAGAGGAGACTGAGAGGAGACATGATCACCATGTACCTTAGGGAATGTAGGGAGGATGGAACCAAACTCTTCTCCGTGGTGGCCAGTGACAGGACAAGGGGTAACGGGTACAAGGTGAAACACAGGAAGTTCCATCTCCATATGAGGAAGAACTTCTTTGCTGTGAGGGTGACAGAGCTGTGGAACAGGCTGCCCAGAAAGGCTGTGGAGTCTCCTTCTCTGGAGATCTTCAAACCCGCCTGGATGCCACCCTGTGCCCCGTGCTCTAGGTATCCCTGATGGAGCAGGGGGTTGGACTAGAAGATCTCTAGAGATCCCCCAACCTCAACCATTCTGTGATTCTATGTTGTAAATAGGTCTGTGCTTTACCCTGCTATTCCTAGGTTGATCTCAAGTCTGATCTGTTGCTTTGCATTTTCCAGGTGCTCACTAGAGTTTTGGTGGGGCCTGTTCTTGTCACCCCTCATGCACTGCTGCTTTTCCTTCTTGGGTACCAAGGGATGGTGTCCTTGCTGGTGGGTCTGCTCCCTCTGACTTGGTATCACCCTTTGCTTCTAGTTCACTTTCCCTTCTGGAGCAGCCCCCTTCTTGCCTCTTCCTGACCATATGTAATGGTGCCTTACGGTACTGAATGGCCAGACAATAAAATACCAGGTGAAATTCAATTGTGATAAATGCAAGTGGTGAACACAAGGAAAACAACTGTTCTGCATGGGTTCTGAGCTGATTATTGCGGCCAAGGAATGACATTTGAGGCTTATAATGGACAGCTGAATGAAATTCTGAGTTTGCTGCTCTATAGCAATCAAAAAAATCAAACAAAAAGAAAAAAAAGAAAAGGAAATTGAATGTTGGGGATTATTAAGGAGGGAATAGAAAGCCAAACAGAAATCCTTGTAATGTCACTATATAAATCCTTTTTGGGACTACACCTTGATTATTGCATGCAGTCCTTGTCCTTCCATCCCAAAAGGATACAGCAGCCCTGGAAGAGGCTCAGAGAAGATGATAAAAGGATTATAAGGAGGAACTTCAGTAGAAAGAATGACTAAATAGATGCCAAATCTTCAGTCCTGAAAAGAGATGATTTGGGGGTGTGGGACTGACAGCAGATAAAATCAGTAACAGGGAATGAGGTAGCTTCTTTGCAAGTAGAATGTGATTGAGTCTTGGAAACCACAGCCAGAGGATGACAGTGTTCTCATGGACCAAGCTTTGGAAGAAAAGTCCACCGAGTTCATTAACTGCAAATACATCATCAGGCTCAAGAACTTTCTGAATTATAAAACGCTGGAGAATATTGAGACAGTATCAGTGTAGGTCTGCCTTGTTCTTGTACTCCTCTATAACCCCTCTTCATCCGGACGTGAGCTGAAGTTATTTTTTTATCAAACTGAGATTGGCTTTGACAGTCTTAGGACTAGTGAAGCAGAGATTTTATAGAGTTCAAACAATGCTTGATTTTTTTTTAAGGGATTTCTTTTTTTGTAGCAAGGCTGTACTTCTGGCCCATCATTTTAGCAGAGTCTTGCCCATAGGGAAGACAGGAGAAGAGGAATTCCGTGCATCACTACATTCTCTTCAATCTCTACATTCATGTCTTAAAAATTGTCTTCTGTGACCCAGAGGTCCTTTTGTCTTGCTCAATTTTTACATTTTCTCTTCTGATCCAGCCTGAAAGTGTCTTTCTGGAATAGGGATCTGGAAAACTTCACCCTGGGTCAACATATCATTTCAAGAGTGCTTGTGCCATCGCATCTGTGATAGCTTTTCTTTACTGAGATAAGAGTGAGTGCATGAATCATGGTTTGGCTGAAATAACCTTTCGGGAAGAGGCTTTTATTGGCACAGTTGTCTCCTACCCTTGTGGACCTCTTTTTCTGTGACAGTTTTGTATATCCAAGGTACCAAGGTACATGGATAACCTGAAGGAAGACGTATGTGAATGGTTTTATGTTATGTCTACTCTTTAATTAGATGATGTTTTCAGTCTGATATGCTCTGCAGACCGGGAATTTGCAAACAATAGACACCAAGTGTCAGACAGCAAATTAATTTTCTGCTGAAATATACCGTTAAGTGGAAAACACTTATTTTTTCCTTTCCTTTACACTGCTTTATGGCTCTTGTAATTTGCAGAAGGCAGTACTAGAAGCTCATGTTGCTTATGGGTCTAAAACTAAAGAGTTAAAATCATAATCTCTTTTAATTTCATGCACAAATCAATCAGAAGATAAAGTAAAAATAAAAAAGAGAAAGGAAAATAAGATGTGCTTCTGGCAATGGAGTTGTACTGTGGTGGATTTCAGTTAGATGGGGAAGTCTGCTGGCTTTCTTTGAGCAATGACATTGCAAACCCTCTCTTGGGGGAAATAATATTATTTTGTACTTTTATAGAGCTTTTCATCTGTCAGTTTATGAAGGAATAAGTACAAGCTATTGCTAATGAGGATGGCTGGGGCTAATTTGCAGACTAGACATTTAACAGACAAATTAGAGAGCAAGTTCTGTGTTATGAAGAATTATGACCTCGAAAGGCAACAAAGATGAGAGATGGATGGGTACAGAGGACAACAGTAGGAAACAAACTGATTGCGCAGATCTTCCCCCTGCACAACAGAGGTTACAATTAACTTCATTGTGTTATGGATATACCAAGGACTAAGGAGCTTAAAAATGAAGAGGCTGAAGTAGCATATATGGGGCGGTAGTGTGGCAGGAGATGGAGGAACCATGAAACATCTCAGATGTTCTGCTGTTGCATCCACTAGCAACATCAGTACAAGATGAGACACAGCAGTGGTCTGTAGCCACTGTCCTCTCAGAAGACAAAATCCTGCTGTTCTGCCTGCGAAACACAGTCCTGATAACTGCAATGATCAGACTTATTGATCACTGACTTTTCTCTCCATACAAGGCAGACTCTGCTGAGTTAATGCAGATTGTATAGACCAGGATCTGCAGGACAGTGTGTGGTCAAAGCTTCCATACATTAGAAAGTTGTAGACCACGTTCTCCACTCAGGGATTGCCTACTAAGTTATATAGTGGCTTATTTGCTACCCTGATGGCAAGAATAAGAGATGATTTTTTTTCCTCTCCAAAATATCTACCATAATAAGCACGGGAAGATTAAGTATTTGCCAAAGTTGAGAGAAAAAAAAAATAGGAGTATAAGGATTGATATATTGTGCATGGATGTGAAAAGAAGAGCTTGATTAAGTGAGTTGGGCTGCAGGATTTGCCTAAGATGGTGATAATATTGGAAGTGCTATAGCTGAAGACAGTAACTCCTGCTCCCTTTACAGTCAATGAAGAGAGAGACAGTAGGGCCAGTTGTACCTAGGGTTTTGGTCAACTCCCCTTTATCTACATTTAGTCAGACAGATCCAATCCTTTAAGTCAGATAAGATGAATCCACCTTCAGAGCCTCTGCAGAGCAGTGTACCACAGTAACTTGTTCAGCTGCAGATACTGCATCTAGGTGCATTGGCATTTGCTGGGAAAACTGAACTAATTTGCAGGTGATTAAACTCATACTGAGCTCCCTGCTGCCATAGACACACTCCTGGTTGCACCCCGGTGAGATAATTTAAAGACATTGAGCGTGTCTTCCTGAGTTGCAATGCAGAGTGTTAACATGTGTTGCTTGTGTCTAAAAAGTCCACTAATTATGATTGCACAGCTGTTTTTAACCAAACTTTCATTTTGGAAAGGAAAGAGACTTCTACTTTTTCATACAAGCAGAACCTATAAATTAAGTATCTATCTCCTTTGTACCTTGTTACTTCCTTGCATCTGGAGGAAGGGCCTGGCAAATCCTTACCTAATGCGGATTTATTGTTTGTGGTTGTCCCTTGTAAATTTGGGTTTTTTTTCCATGTTCAACTGGACTTTGGCTCTTAATCATATTCATATTTTATCTTACAAATAGTCACTACAGCCAGTGACCACTAACGGGTAACAACTAACCTGAAAACATACCAGGTTTAGATTGTGTTGAGTCGTGTGATGGATACTTCATGCCCATTCTCTAACAGACAATTATCAAATTATTATATCTATCTTTTTTTTTTCACTGTAGGAGCTATGCTGCCTCCAGATTTGAAAACTGTTTAGTGCAAATAGGTCCTGCTATCTCTGCATAACACTGTTTTCCAAAACTTCACTTTTATACAGATTGACTTTCCTAAGGTCACTCTGATCAATTTAGGTAGAATCAGAAATGGAATACAGAATATTCTCCAAAAGTCACTGGTCAAATATCTGCTGACCCAATAACTTTATATTATTTAACCTTTATATACAGCGATCTTCCAACTTGCAAAATAAAATATCAAATGAAAACAAATGGTTTCAAACTTCTTTTCAGTAAACTAAAACTGATGATTCACTATTTTTTAGTAGAAACTCAGTTTAATCATTTTGTTGTGTAAGAATGGGGTATAATTAGAGAACCAGTGAGCATGTAACTCTGTGAATTTATTAGGCAAGCAGCTATGAAAATGACTGTCTTCAGCACAAAATGATTGACTATCATTAAAAAAGAGTGAATCCAAGGGTGAGACCCCAGTGGGATGCCCTCACATGGGAAAGTGTAATTGAATAGAGTAGCATGGGGCCATGAAAACCCAATTTGCCTCTTTCTGATGCTTACTTGAGCTTCCTCCCTCCCCTTCATATGTTATGGATGTAGGAAGTCAATCGGGGAGATAAATCATTTGGGATGATCTCGTCCATATGTAGGAAAACTATTCTGGTGCAATAATTAAAACAAAATAAAAGTTAAAGCTAGCAGAGTGATGCTAATAAGCTTATCTGCAACTATCACCTGATTTAAGCTGTGCTAGCATTTTTGAATGATTGAATGCTGATGAAGAAAACTGACTCTGAAGACTCAGGAATTAGTGATTACTTTACTGAATCATGACCTAGTCTCTCCTGCAATGCTATGAGTGTTCAAAGATCCTTCACGTCCTTGATAGAGCTGAGATCCAAGTGCCCAGTGAGCTACTGCCTTTGAACTAAGCCCTACTAACTGCTTTTGAATGTAATCTTAGCCCAATACCATTGGAAATTGCTGTATTTCAGCATCACTCAGTTGTTGGGTGGCAACGCACCGAAAATATCACATAGTTGAGCCTTATGTTTCTTAAGAAGCATTACCTTTACTTATACAGGTTGAAAGAGTTATCACTGCTGTCCATAGGTGAAGATAGGCTTGTTTCTAGCCTAGCAAGTCTCTTACTAATAAAGATCTGAGTGAGCAATTTTGGCTATTTTTTAGTCTAAGTAAAGAACAAATCTCTTGAAGGAATCTTCACCATGTTTGAATGAGCATCACATTTTGAGAAAGTAAGTGATGTTTTATTGGTGGTAGGAAAATAGATTTCCCCATAGCCATATAGCTGCATAGCTGTTGTATGAGATTTTGCATTACTGATAATTAGGAAAATTTGGGGCTAGCATCACTCTAGAACTGATTCAACTTAATTGCTCCTCATTCTCCTTGAGTGCACAGGTAATCATTAATACAGATTTGCAGCTTTGTTCGGGGATGTATCATTGCATACCTATGACCTTGTGAATGCGTAGCTTAGGGCTTATATGTGTCGTTACTCAACCATTTTTATGTCAGAATGTGTTCGTGTGTGCATGTAACCTCACCTGCAAGTTGTGAGCCGAGGTGCGTTAATGCTGCTTTGCCTGCGGGCGCTCAGGGTTTAATTTACTGCTGAAAATAATAAGGTGATTTCCCCCAGCACATAAATTCTCTGCCTGCAAGTTGCCTCTTCTGCAGAGTAAGGACACGGACACTTGTTAGTTTGAGCTACTGCTCTGAACTGTCAAGCTGCTCTCTGGCCAAGCAGGAGACAAAACAAAGCGCATCCTGCAACTGCTTCTTCTATTTAACCCAGGCAGAATGTTTTGGCTGATTTAGGACATTGATTATGCAGGGCTAGAGGCACCTTCATTTTATATCTCTGCTGTCTTATCTTCTCTGCTTGAGCTGTCCCCTCTTTCTTCTGCTGAAAGAGAACTGGAAATACCTGTCTGAGAAATACACACAGGGAGAACTTTCTCGAAGAGGGATTTGGGAAGAGAAATGTTCTTTGGAAAATGGATTTTGGTGTTATCAGCTAGTTTTTTCACTCCTCTTTATGCTAAATCCTACAAGCGCAAGGTCAGTGCTTCCCTTGTGCCCTGACAATCTGGAATCAGATCCATCTTCCAGAGTTTTCATTTTAGATATGAGAAAGTTGCCCAATATTTGATCTAGAAAATATATAGCTAATATGTTTATGGAGAAAGCTCCTAGAAGATAACTAATTTCCACTGATATGCCAGAACTTGTATGGTCACTGTGAGGTTACCTTGTGGATTTATATGGATCTGCAAATAGATATTAGATATCATCACACTTGAGGCTACTAAGAAACTAAGTGGCTCTGGGTAACGTGTTGTCTTGGACTCAAAGATGCTTATGAGATGGAAATCAAACGTGTGTGCCTTGTCATGAACAAATGAAGGACAGGTTTTAGAAGAGGCATTCAAGGTCTGGATAAAAGCAGCAAGCAGGAGTGTGATCAAATACACCTAATGTGCAGTTATTTAAGTCAGTCATGATGAGAGAACATGAGGAACAGCAGAGATTTAAACACTTTGCTGAATTGATGCCTATTCAGTCAGAAAAGACTTCTCTTTGCATTTGTAAACAAACAAACAGATGAGCTTTCCCATTTCAAACTACTGAATAATTCTCCACTGTGAGTTATCAGAGATGATCAGAGCTGGCAAATATCAATGGGGAAGAAAAAGTTTGGAAAATCTCGTTTGGGATTGTCTGGGACAATAATTCTCATTAACTTGCAGTTAATTTGAAAATAGATCAGTAGCAAATGATATTTTCTCTCACAGATACTTTCATGGGATGGAAGTAATTCAGAAACCACATTTTATTGAGTTTTTAAGTGGGCAAATTTATTTTATTATTTTAATTAAATCATTTTAGCAGATAATCATGATATTAGTATCTCCAACTATTGATATCTGAGGAAACAAGAAGATTGAAATTGTTACATCTTCTAGGGAATCCACTAAAAAATACCTGTAGGATTATTATCTTCATAGATAAAGAAAATGAAAAGTGTAATGATGGAATAACAGTGGGTACAGAAGAAAAAGGCCTGTTCCCTGGTGTCCTCTATAAAAGATTCAGGAAATGACCAATTTGCTTTGATAGATCAGAATATGTGCCTCTGTCAAGTCCTCAAACCTTCCCTTGTGTATTATTGTCAGCCTGAATTTCTGCCTTACTTGGGTTCACATCCCTTGCCAAAGCACTAATTGTGCAAAACTGTTCAGGGAAAGGGGACTCTGAGTTTTGATTTGTTTGTTTTGTTTTGTTTTCTCACCAGAGATACTCAGTCTTTGGCTTAATTCTGTTGCTTTTTTTTTTTTTCCTATGTTTTTTATTTGTTTGTTTGGTTGTTTTTTTGTACAGGCCCAAGCCAAAGGAACGGCGTTATGGAGAACTTCTCTTCAGGATCTCTTCCATCTCCTTGGTTATGAAAACATTTCATTGAGAGTTCTCCTGGGTAATATATATCTATGTGTCACAAATACAGAACCACCTTCAAAAGTCTGGAAAAGATGTCCTGATTAAATTCCATTTAACATAGGATCTACTTTCCCAAAGGATGGATAAGCTCTTCATGGAGGGCATAATTTAGGAACAATAAGAGCACTGATTATTTTCACAAAGAGGTAAGAGGTCTGTTTGAAGGCAAAGGGATAAGAGACCTTGAAAAACTTCCTTTTCCTATTCTTCTTCCTGTAATTCTTGACATTTTTTATCATGTTGTTCGTGGAACCTCATGCTTTAGAGAGGATATTCTCCCCGGGTGATCTATTCTCAGTTTACAACACTTGATGGTAGAAACTCCAAAAAACTGACTCTTACTTGCCGTAGTCCAAGTCCAGGACTTTTATGGTAGGACAGAAATTTCCCTTCCTTTGGACAGCCTGCCATATTATGGGAGGTTGCTACCGTTTTCTCATCTTCAATGTCTTCGTTGGTTGCAGTTTGTTCAGCCCTTTCTCCCAAGACACCTTTCTGGCACTTCATTCTTCTCACTGTTCTCCCCTAATAAGTTTTCACTAAAACACCACATTTTTCAAAAAAGCGTGATTCTCAAAATTGCAGCTTGGTGTGAGACCTTTGCTAGTGCTGAAAAAAGTGGATGGGTAGCCTTGGGCAAAGATGTGCGTGTCTTGTAAGCACAGTCCTATGTTTGCCTTTTTTGTTTTATTTTAATTTTCTTCCTTAATAATAGTATGATATTGCTGATTCGCCTTCAGGTTATCATCCTCTCCCGCCTCTGTATTCCAGCGAATGATGACAAAACTAAAGAAAACAAGGCCCAGAGCAGATCCTGCAGATTCTTATGAGATGTGTGCATTCATTTTGACGCGGTGCCACCGATCATCACTCTGAGTACCCACTTTTTCCAAGTTCATCTGCACCGCCCTTCCTTTTTTTCTAGAGAGTAAAATATTATGTGAAACACTGTCCAGACCCATCGTGATGTTAGGATGCAGCCTCTGTTCTTTTTTTCCTCCTCACAAGATTCAGTCTGGGAAAAATAATTGTATTTACTGACATAACCGGTTCTGATAGAGTGAAGATTTGGAGGTAACACTCAAAGCAAGGTAGTAACAGAAGGCTGGACACTAAACACGGATTAGTGGAAACAGCAAGGGGCTTTGAAGTAGAAAAAAAAGCCCAGAATTTGTTGTCTGGTTGGAAAGTTACCATGTTGTCTCAAAGAGAGTATTAGATCCCATCAATGGATCACACAGAGCAACTGTACTCACAATGACCTTGGTCAAGCTGGCATGACTTGTCTTCTTGTGCTTGTTAAACACCCTCAGCTTGGGAAAACTTGAACATAAATCTAAATAAACCTAAACCTAAAAATGTGTAGTCTCCTGTTGATGGGAGGAACTCAAAATGATTTCTCTGACCTACCAGTCTCGGCATCTTCCTTCCTTCCTCTCCAGATAATGCCAGGATCAACAACAGTTTTGTCATAGGGCTACAGTTTCATTGCAGACCTTTCTACAAGGCCACCCTCATTTAGAGACAGGAGTCCTGAGTTAGATCATGCTTCACTTTGCCAACCACTCCATCACTCCCAGAGCAGTGATATCCAGAAACCACCCAGCTATCAATCCTACTTCTTCCTCCGCTACCTTGACTGATCCTCTTGCCAAGAGCAAGAATTTCCCTCTCCCCAACATCCTGCCACTCTAATTTAACAGGTTTCTCATCAAGTCTAGACATTTCCTGAATTGCATTTAAACAAGCCTCTGCTGCAGTTCAGCCCCATTAATTCTGCAGCTCCAGGCCCAACAAGGCTGTTGCCCCTCCATTCTCCTCCGGGTGAATTACAGTTTAGATGACAACCGTGTGACTCCTTGGCAGTGACTCTGTGCCCTTCATTCCCTTAATTTTTTTTTTTTTTTTTTTTTTTTTCTGTGTGCAAGGAAAGAAATAATAAATTCTTTTGAGGTTGCTGTTTCCCTATTGCAGCATAAATTAACTGGGCTGGGAGAGTTCGGTGCAAATTGGATATGTTGTACTATGCTGTATCACCCTGAATGCAAGTGAAAACCCTTTCTCCCAGGCTCTCAGGGTGTCTGTGTTGATTGTGTCATAGATGTAAAAGATGAAAGAAGGCTAATGGAGCAATTATAAAGGCTTTTGGTGCCTCATTTACTCTCTACAGAGTCTTCCTTGGCATTAAGTTCAGCCCTCTTTCCAGAGTCCTAAGAAGGGCTATTTTCAATATTTTCTTTTAAAGTTTTCTGTTTGATTTTTTCCCCTAAATAAACAAACAAAAAATATCTTTTTTTTTCATCATTTTCACATTTTCCTGTTGTTAGCGGTAAAAATCCATTAGTGTTCAATGTACAATTTTCCTGTCCTTTTCCTCTCTCTGTTTTTCTCCTTTCTTCCCCATTTCCTAAAACAAAATAAAACAAAACAAAAAAAAAAAAAAAAAAAAGAGGAGGAGGAGGAAGGGAGAAGCAGAAGAAATGATTAGAAGTTTAGCAGTATTATTCTTATTCATCAATCCATAAAGCCAAGGACTGAAGGAGGTCTTTTTATCAAAGCATGGAATTGGAAACTCACAGTTATTGGCTGGTCCAGAGATTTGCATAGCTCTCCATAGCAGTTCACATTCCCTTCTTGATTTACCACTTCACTGAATCAGGACACAGTTGCTTAGTAATGTTATTGTTATTGGTCGTGCACACGTCAAATGGATTAGGCAGAGAAGTCATCACTTGATACCCCACAAGAAACACCCCCATTCCCCACTGATGACTAGAGATTACTAATTTCTATTTAACCATTAGAGCTATTTATCATGTGCTTTATCAATATCTCCAAGTGCCATTTTTATCATCACTAGTAAATCAAATGCTTTGGGAAGGTCTGTTACTCAACCTGAAATAAAAGCAGAAGAATGCAGAAGACAGATTTGTAGCACCAGGCTAGTTTAATTCAGGTTTCCACAGACATGTGTGGACTGGTATTCACAGTGTTGCATTTTATTCGACTCCTAGATCATAGCTCATTTCACATTCACCCTTTTAAGGTAGACCCAAAGAACACGGTATATTTATGTGGATATTACATTTAAGTTGCCTGGTGAATAACCCATTAGCCTCCTATTGCTGCTGCACAAAAGCCTCAGTCCCTGCAGGTTGCGTGTCTCATCTGCGAGTCACATTGGATGTCCAGGTGACATCTCAGATACCTTCTAGTCCATGGAAATTAGAACTGAGTGTGTTTGGATGGACCTCATCACTTGATGCTCCTTGCAGAGATGTTTCTGATCTAGCTTTCTGGGGTGCTTTTACAGGCAGTGGAGAGGAGTGGACTTTTCTGAGTATGACTTGAATCTAATGTGTAAATGAAGGCAGATATTGAATGCTCTGTAGGTGCCTGTTGCTCTCACCTGACTTTAGAGAGTAAGATAACCAGCACAGTTGTAGCTGAGTGTTATGAAACTCCTTCTATGAGTCCCTGCTTGTTCTGGATTTCCTTTCCAAAGTATTCAACAATCTGAGGTTTCTGAAAAGTGACCAATTATTTGCCCTGTCTTTTAGAATTTTAGATTGTGAGTCACTACTTGCCTAATTATTCAATAGATTTCTCTCAGTAGATATGTGCTAAAATGCTCTTGTTTTCTGGTTGGCTGAGAAAAGCTTTGCCATCCTCAGGGGATATTAACATTCCCACTTTATTTTAGTTCTAAAAGGATAAGGAGAAATAATTACTGAATGCTTTATTTTTCTAATACTTTATAAATGAACCATCTTTATCTACCACTGAGCTGTGCATTACTATTATTTTCTTCTTTCTTTCCCCAGATGTATGACCTTTTAGTTGATGTTTCTATGTTTTTCTGTATCCATTCTCTGCATTTAAGATATCACTGCCATGAGCTGTTACCACTTTCCTTTTGCACTGCATGCCGTTATATTGTCTTTGATTTTCTAATCACCACTTTCAGGTTGCTCTGTTGTTATTCTCTTTTACCAAAGAAATGGTACACAACTTCTATAACCATGCATCACTCAAAAAATTTAGGCTGTTCCCTGAGCCTTCCTACATTTATGACTGATCCCAATTCTCCACTCCTGCAGTCCTCCCAGCACATCTGTTTCTGCCTCTTCCAAAGGAGATTATGATGATGGACTGGCTTTCATCATATGTCTTCTCCGTGAGCTGGCTTCCATATAGGACATTGTCCTCTGTCAAGCTGAACCCATTTGGCTCTTGCCTTGTCTGTGTCCTCACTGGTTCCTGCACCAATCTCCAAGCTGCAATGGCCATTACGAGTCTCTGACTTCCCTCTCCCAGATTGCCAGTAAGGTTATTAAGCAGATTGATCTGACATTGATCCACCAGTGACACCTCCTTGTGACTCACACATACACAATATCCCGAAGTAGGACAGTCTGTCATTAAGTCACTGGATTTGGATTCTGCACATTTATTTATTTTTTGTCCATTCCTCTCATTAATCTTCTGGAAGAGTTTGCACAGAGGTGTTAGTTACTTTGAACTATTTTTACTCAGTGCAGAAGGATTAATACGGCCTTTCTATCCTCAGGATGTATCCTTAGGACACATTTACTGAAGTTTGTGTGGTTACTGTGTTATCTATGACCACAGGAACATTTCTCTATTGAGAAGAGAAGGATATGGTTGACTGAGTGGTTGGTCAATCTGTAGCTTGTAGTGTGTGTGGAAAAACAGAGGTTTCCACATCCTGACACATGTCAGGACACAGCAAAGTAATTTTATTGACCTCAGTCACTTAGTTCAGCTCTTCATTTGGTCATCAGAGCTAACAGGACCAGAGTTGGGTCTCTCAGTCAGTCATCTGATATAGCTGTGGGCACACTCAATAGGAGAGGGTAGATCCCATGCAGTTGCTATAAATTATATTGAAAACACTCTGCACAACAAATTACTTTAAATTCCTGACAGTTTGTTTTTTCTGCATTCTGGTAAGAGGGAAAAGCAAAACAAAATCATGTTCTATAGTATTTAAAAATACTGTTAGTGCTTTTTACCAAAACTGAAATTTATTGAGAGCATTTCAAGGGTATACACTGGCCTAGATAAAGGTTATTCTTTGTTTCCCATGCATCTACCAATTTTAAAAACAGCAGTCTTCTCAGAGACAATGCCAATTAGTACTGCGAGCAGTATTTTACGAAGGACTGTTTCAAATGCCACATCATTAACTGGCATATTAGATCTGCAAATTTCCCTTCACCCAGTAATTTTATAATTCTGTCAAAGAAAGATTTTTTTTCCTAGTATAATTACTTTCTCCCCTTTGCCTTCACCCCCTGCCACTTGTTATTCGTAATAACCTTGTGGTGTTTCTATGCTTGAGGTTCTGATCAGAAACACTACGCTGGTTCTGGCCACAGGATTGTCTTGGCATGGGCTACTAATGAGCAAATCTTCCCCTTTCTTTCCTCCCCATTCCTCATCTCAAGGAGTGCCCAGGCACCCTCTCATCTTCTCTTCCTTTTTGGCTCTTCACAGAGTGATTGAGTTTGGAAGGGACCTCTAGAGATCATCTAGTCCAACCCTCTGCTCCAGCAGGGACACCTAGAGCTTGGGGCACAGGGTCACATACAGGTGGGTTTTGATGACCTCCAAAGAAGGAGATCTTCACAATCTTCACAACTCATCAGCCAGGGATAGGTGTTGTGGGGAGCAGGTAGTCATTTTAAGGATGAGGACTTGTGGCCAACAAAAACCCTACCAAGATCTTTCAAGCACTGATGTAGGGGCTCAAATTCTCTAAAGATAGTAGGCAACAAACTCCCATAGGATTATCTGAAATACAGTAAAGTTTTCTACAAGTTGTGGCCTTTCTACGCTCATGTCATTGTGGAGAAGGAGGAGAAACTCCTCCTTCAGCTCAGCATGTGGGAGACCTGCAGGTCACGTTGTAAAGATTTTCTTGTTAAGCTGTTTTTGCTTGTGCTGGCATCTGACTAAATATCTTCATCAGAGCAGTAAATGGAGAGCTAGTCAACACAGACAGGGCAGGTCACGACACGATTCATCTCGTCCTGAGGCAGACTTAGAAAACAGGTCCTGTGACTCACTCTTAGAAATGACTTTGTCTCTCCACTGATTATAAAGACAGCTTTACTTGACTCATTCAACCCAGACTTTCTAAACATCTACAAGATGCATGACCCTAGCCCAACCCAGGCTGAATATTTACATCTTGAAGTTGGGGAGATGCAAAAGGTTTTTTTTTTTTCCTCTTAGGTACACAACTGGGGAATGATGCCGCAATAGGAAAGCTTCTTGTACATGACGTTCCTGCAGATACTGTCTTAACTATTACCTATTTGAGCGAGCTAACAGCAAAAGCATTTTGATCATTTGCTTTCTGAAGCTTGACTACAATTTTTTATCGCTCCTGAACATGTTCTGGAACCTGGAGTATCCTAGTCTAGTCTTTTTAGGTCTCCTTTTTGGAGAGCTGAATTCTGCCCTCCTAAACCCTGGGGCTATAAGCTGGAACCGGTGGTGCAAACTAGGAGTTTGAGTTCATACAACTCCGTTAACACTTTATCTACCTCTTACCTATAGCTGCTGTTAAGACTCCAGAATAAATAAAAACCCAGGTCTCTTCTGGTCAGACACTGTTATATGGGATAGAAGAAGCAGAGTCAATTGCCCTCAGCTGCCAGCATCTCCTTTCCTTATTCCTAGTAAGTTCCTCCTGTTCTCACTGCCATCAGGAAAGCCAGCCCACTGCACACACACAAAAAAAAAAGAGTCAAAAATAAACTCCTCCATTGTATGAAATAAATAAATAAAGGTAGTAAAATGAAAGAGATAAGATCCCTACTGTGAAAAATATATTGCCTGTACGGGAGGAATGAGCCACTGTATGAGTAAGCTGAACTGCTCCAGCTATACTTCACTCTACCCTGTAAAAGGCTGCAGAGAACAGAGCCAGGGCAGGATGGCAGGATCAGCATGAAAATGAAAAGTTTGGCTGCTGTGTGCAGACTGCAATGAGGAAAATAAATAAATAAACAAGGAAAATGTAAGAAAATACCCAGGTGGGACCTGTTTTGGTGAGCAGCAATTGTAGGGTCCAGGATAATGCCAGCCACTGTGTCCCAGGGCAGAAATTTGAATGGGAAAAGAGATATCTGAAAAGAAGTAACTTCTCCTACCACGTAATTGGGCTGAGTTGACTTTGATGGCTGACGGGAAGCCAAAATACTCATTGCGTTATCATCTTTTAGAAGACATGACTTCACTGGCCTTCCTGGGAAGGTGGTGAAACCAAAGGTGAATCTTGGCTTTTTAACCAAGTGTGAGAGAAATATTTAGATCTTCCATGGAAGAAATGCTTTGTGAACTCCTCGCAAAATAACTCTTTTAGCAACATAAATTTCCTGAGAGAGGGACATGCAGTTCTGCTTTTTGGACTCTTTGCTCCCTCAATCTCCCCTTAAAGCATCTAACCCCTGGTTGGTTGTCATCTATGTGATAAAAAAACTATCCTTTGGACCATAGGCCTGGAAAGAATTCTCTTTCTCCCCCTGCAGTCTCTAAGGCTGGGCTTGCTCACCTCTGCCCAGCTATTTCAGCAGCTGAGAATGTCAGGTTATCTTTGCAGGGACTTTCAAAATGACCCACACCACAGTGTCATTTAATTAACAACTTGCCACCATCAGCAAGAGTTAGTTTTAGCATAGCCCAATTCATTTTAGAATTGGATATTTCTGTTACAAATAAGGCACCAGTGAGTGTGAGCTGCAGCACTTGCAAATTTTTCTGGTAATAATTTTTAGTATCTTTGAAAATCAATTCCTATTGGTTTACTCTCCTCTTCCTTTTCCCTCACCATTTGGATTTAGATCACGGAACTTGTAATAGTTTTAATCCATTACAGGAATAATTCTAATTACCAATCCATACTTCTTTTATGCCCTTTGATTTTACTACATTTATTTATTTATTTATTTGTTTTTATCCCCACAGTTTAAACCCAGAACCATTGCTATAACAAGGTAGACAATAAAGAGGATGATGAAGATTTCAAGCCTACTCAACTGCGATCCAAACCATAATTATGTTGCAAATCAAGAAAAATCAGTTGGATGATTTTTATTCCCTCTCTCTCTTTTCTTTGTTCCCCTCCCTCTGTTTTTTTTGGCACAACTAATGCATATGTATATGGAAAACTACAGAAGGAGTAAAAACTTTTTAGAAAGATTGCAGAAAATTGGATATGGTTGTTATTTATATCACAGTGCTTGCAGGATCTCTGATGAGACCAGGATTGTATTGCTCTACTTGCTGAAGTGACCCGGAGCTGGAACTTCAAGCATTTATAATGTGAATAAACAGAAGATAGGCTTAAACTTGCAATGGGAAACTGAGACAGAGAGTTTTTAATATAGACTCCATAAAGGGAATTGTTGCCACAGCCAGTAAGTGAATTCACACCTCCTTACTCCTCATCAGGGCCCTTAATGCCAAGCATGTTATCAAAGACTTGTCTCAGAACTATTTAAAATGCAGCTTGTGGAATCATCGTTAGGGCTCTTTGAACGAAGGGACAAGTGCTGGGGAGGCCAGAATGGCCTGTTAGGAGACAAGGCTGACTATCCCATTTAGATCATCTCTAGCCCTGAGCTGGTCATATTTATACTGCTATTCCTGTTAGTACTCTATATAATACTCTTATGTGGGACTAATCATGTACTGATTTAATCATAGACTACACACATAGTTTTTTTTCTGTACTGATTCAGCTACTGCTCCTGTTCATGGACTATCTTTGCCTTCTGTGCACATATGGAATCACACAAGGGCTCCCTGCAATATTGCTCCCTTTTCCTATGATTATCAATAAAATTTGCTTCTGAGCTTCAAATTTGACTCTTGTGGCCATGTTGGCTTTGGAAGAGGAGATGTTTGACATCCAGATAGGAAGCTGCAATACAGACCAGTGGTTAGGCCAAAGAACACTATTGACCAATAACTGACTACATAATTGGGTTGGTTTCTGGTCCTCAGCTGGCTTTTTGTGTAGCTTTCAGTTGATAGGGGAGAACCTCTATTATTGGCATGAGGGGAGGGCAGTGAATGGGCTGAGATTCCAATACTTTACTTCAGTGCACAGCACAAAGAGTTTTGACCCAGAAAAAATGTGTATAAATATATATTTTTATATATATATATGGATATGTATGGATATGTATATATCTGGATATATATCAGAAGAAACCAATTTAACGGAGGGAATACTAGCCCCCAGGAGATCCAATCTTGCAGCTCCATTCTACTGCTTCCCTGTCTCACGGGTCTCTGTGTGTCTTATTTCATTTGCCTATATAGAAAAGTCAAACTAGTTTCACTTTTCTCCTCCACTACAGCACTACTGGCCATGTGAAATTGCTTTCAGACCTTGCTATCGGGTGAAAGTGCTTTTCAGCTTTGTGAAATGGGCATGCAGCAAAGTGCAGAGAGTTTAGGGAGCAAAGAACAAGAACAAACAACAGACCTGTTTTCATATTTGCTGTTAAATGTCTTCCAGCCTCAAGCCTTGTTATTCTTTCACTAGAATTAGAAAAATGTGTTAGCAGAAAGTGTGCTTGATCTTTGACAGTTAATAGCATATTATTTAGACTGATATGGCAATTCTATTCTCCTCTTAATAATACTGCTTTGCACTTATATAGTAGTTATATATATATATATACACGCATATATATATATATATATATGTATGTATTTCTGCACTGGATAGGTAAACTGTGTATGACAGAAAATTCTGAAAGAATGCAAATAATACTGTATTCAACAGTACTGAGGTCAGAGCTCTAGATCTCTGATCCAAGAACTGCAATTGATAGGTCTGCAAAGAACCCATTTTGCAAGGTAAATAGAAGGAACAAATGTCTCTTTGTCTATAATATATTTAGAGATAGTAGAATTGGTACCTGCCAAGGCATGTATAGTTAGGATAATTTCTGAGAAAAAAACTTACTTGTACAAACAAATGCTGAGAGACTAAAAATCATTTTCCTAGGACTATTTGCAAAACAGAGGCTAGAAATTTGGAGGAGTGAGAAAAATGAAAAGGAAAAAGCCAAGGATGATTAGGGGCCTGGAGCATCTGCCCTATGAGGAGAGGCTGAGGGAGCTGGGTCTGTTCAGCCTGGAGAAGAG
>JAWLRI010000795.1:1849051-1867040 GCA_034781795.1 Crypturellus tataupa
TTCTTTCTTTCTTTCTTTCTTTCTTTCTTTCTTTCTTTCTTTCTTTCTTTCTTTCTTTCTTTCTTTCTTTTTCTTTCCTTCTTTCCTTCCTTCTTTCCTTCCTTCTTCTTTCTTTCTTTCTTTCCTTCTTTCACAAGTTTTAACTTAAAATTCACATTCTTTTGGACATGGTGGCATATTTTGGAGCTTCCTAGCTGCTCGTAGCATCTTCTCTTCCTGAATGATTCTGTGCCCTGAGACTGTTATTCTGCTTGATCATGTCATGCAATGATTTGCGCTGTCATGTCTCCAGTGAGACAAAAAGAGAGAGGGAGTTTCACACAGGAGAGATGGAATTTAATGAAAAAAAGCTAAAACCTATAGCAGTGCCAATTGCTGCCACAATCTAGCTGGAGGGCATTTCTGGGTTTTATGTGCTTTATTTTCACATTGTTTAACTTGACAGCTGGACTAGGCTAAGTATGCAGAATATACTGCAGCGAGCAATCCTTCAATGGTCTGCAGGTCATGCAGGATATGGGCTAGGAGAGTTTTTTAAAGTGATTGAGACCAACCCGGGTCCTTTCTATAACAAACTTGCCACCACATCGCACAGGAGCTGACCCCAGCAGTCCCAAAAGTCGTTGTCTTCATCATGGGAGCATAGCAAGGATGAGGACCATTAAGATCACTAGTTTTTTGGACTCATGACCAAGAGCCAGAATGCAAAGATTCATGATTTTAATTCAGTTGATACCAGAGACCCTTTGTTGGACCATAGTACATGGAAAAGATCTTTTTTCAGGACAAAATGTCCCTGAATCAGGTGTTCCTGATCCTGTTTCCAAAATATCGATTAAGCTAAGAGTTGGTGCACAAGTGACCTATTCTGGCTCTACTGTACCAGGGATCCTCACCGATACTGATTCTGGCCAGCCATGAGATGGTGTAGATAATAAGGCGAAATGCATGTGATTATAGGTTAGAACATCTGTAGGAACCACAGAGATGACAGCAGTCTCTGAGTTGCTCCAAACTCTTGCCAAGGCTGGAGCAATGCAGCTAGTGAGCCAGGGAAGGGCGTTGAGTTCAGGCTGTGCATCCATCCCCTCTGCCCTCAGCATTGTCATCAGCCTAGGAGAGGATGGCAGCTGCCATCTCAAAGGATGAATGAGGGTAGGACCTCTTTGTCTAGACATCCTACATTGTCCCACTCTGTGGAAAAACAGGAGTCTACAGAGGATCTCATTGAAGAAGATCAAAACGAACAGTACAAGTTAATTCTTTCTGCCAGTCCCCATTTCAATAGCTGGAGCATTAACCAGGATAATGGCTAACAGTCCTGTCACTGCTGCTTATTTCATACAGACAGGTTACTTCTGTCCCAGTGGAAGAGATATTTATCTCAAGTGAATTACTGCATTTCCATCCTCTCTTGGATAATAATAATAATAATTCTGGGCATTTTGATATCTCTTTCTAACTTTAATATTGTCTTTCTTGAGGCCACTTTCAACTAAACAATATTGGTTTTACTGACTGTGTAGGAAATAAAACTACAGTACACAAAGAGCAATGTAAATTAAATAAACAGAACCAATAAATTGCTTTAAAACCTTCACCTTATTGGAAGTACTGAGGGAAGTGAATGAATCAGGATATTGGTTCCCTGTCCGCCCCAGTCTTTCCAAAGACTGCCAGCAGGGGATACACCTTCAAGAATGTAAATGAATGCAAAACTAATGAGATCCCATTAATATTATTAAATTACCCAGGAAACACCATTCATCACTGTAAATTCACTTTTCAGAGAAGAAACTCAACAAAATTACTGCAGGGTCCTTGGCAGTTACCCAATAACCATGATGAATAAGGCCGGTTCCTGACAGCTTTTTGACACGTTTACTGCTCTCAGAAATGCCCCCAACACCCCATCTTTAAATTGAATTTTGGGGGATGAAACATTGCATGGAGGGGGATGATCCACTTCCAAAATGATGGAGCAAAAAGGACTTCTGTTAGTCCTTTTATTCTTCCAAATAATCCTTCATTACCTCTTCCCAGTAGGTCTAGCTCCTACTCGCTACCTTTCTTCCTTCAGATTGCTGGAGGCTGTGAGGAACAGCGCAGGAGCAGAGCCGTCCAGCTCGATCCCTCCACTGGAGCACAGATGATGAATTACCACAGACACTGTGGACTGATTAGCATAACTCATAAAATCCAGTGAACTCAGAGAGCCGGGCAGGGAGAGGAACCCACAAGGGAGAAAAAGAAACGTTAAATTAAAATCAGGCTATGTAAGCATGAAGAGAAAGTTCACCTTCCAGTCTGGGTCAACACCTCAACATCAATCAACCAGCTATTTCAGTGGAAAGTCCGAGTGTCTGAGAGGAGGATACAAAGGATGCAAGAGGAGAGAGTGATTATATATATATATGTATATATATATGTATGTATATACTCTTGTTTCTATACAACTGACTTTCCAGGCATTCAGTTGCCCAGTGCTTCCCACATTGAACTGCCATGCAGTCCACGTTGGATTTGGTGGTCCATAGTCCTGGTGTATGTCACAGTCCTTGCAAAACACACCCTGTGCATCACATCTAGATAAGGACAGGAAGTATTTGTCGCAGAGATACTGATCAGAGTCTTGTGGACTCTTCTTGACATCCTGTTGCCACTTTGGAGAGCCCTAACTGATCATGATGTTCTGAGCTATAGGTTGAGTGGATCCCCTTTTATTTTTTCTCATCTAATTATTTCAAGTTTCTTTTTGCCTCTATGCTTTTCAGGAAGTTTCTTCTCATGGAAGTGCTCTTTCCTATGCCTGTAGTATGGAGAGCATGGAAGCATGGAAGGTTTTGCCTGAGGTTATACATTAAATTCTTTCTGAATTCTTATTTTAGCATGGAAATAGAGGTATATGAATAGGCTGACAGGAGCTTGCTGTGCAAGTGTTGATTCTGTCTTCCTCTCTTCCTAAATTACAAGATTTTGCTAACTTACAAAAAACCATCACAGTGAATTCAAGGCGGAAGGGTTAAAATTTGGTATAAAGTAAGATATAGCACATAAAGGCCAAAGAGCATTGACAAGGCTTACTGTGATGATGTAACAGCTAAAAGTAAAAGAGGGAAACTAGGGGAAAAGAAGGGTAGAATCCAACTTTAATAGCTGAACAATGACCACTCTAAAAAAAAAATGAAGGAGAAATGAATTATGTTGGTGGGAAAACATCATTTGTTAAAAGAGACTATTTGTATATGTATATATGTATCTGGCAAATGTAGAGAAAGCTGGGAGACTCAAGCATATGTAATTGGTACATGGTAAAAATACTTAAATAAGCAAACATTGCCTATTAATCTTCACTTTGTCTGCAATGGTAGCTGTCCTCAGATATAATCTTTTGGAAGGACACTGCGTCCAGTTCGGCGGGGAGACATTCTGGAAAACTTTCTAAGACCCATTTTTTGAAATCTACAAAAGAGTGAGCTCACCATCTCTGCATGGCAATGGGTAACATGAGTCAAGATCTGCATTTGGCATGAAGGCAAAGGTTGATGGTATCTTCCTCATCCGAGTTGCCATTGGTGGCACTATGACAATAGTCAATTAGTGGAGCAATTGCACTAGTCAGTCTTATACTGGCTCACAAAGGTTGTTCTTCATGGCCAGACTTTGGTGCAAACCTGAGAATTATCAGTGGAAGAAAAAACAACAACAACAACAAAATGTGCTCATTATCAGCACTGGTATTTATTAAGCACGGTTTGATATCTGGGCATAATTTGATTTAGCTTGGCAGTGTTTAAAAACCAGCTAGCACATTGCAGCCAAATATGCCCCTTCTCTGATTTCCTCATGCTCTGCTAGGACAGTAATCATTACAGGCTGGAGAGCGTCATGGTGATTTTACACTGAAACACATCTGGTGACATATAGAAATGGTGTATATAATTCATAGCAAACCATTTTGTCCATTTATCTACTTAAAAGTGGCCCACAAATAGCTCCCAGATTTCTGAAGAGCAATGCATTTGCCATATGCTGCCTGCCAATAACTCTTGGTTTGCAGACAGTTCACGAGCACTTGGCTCTGAGCATTGAGTGTTTTGGCCTATGCCCATGTTGGAATGACTGTTTCTGCTTTCATCTGCTCTTGAAAGAAAATGCTTCCAGGCCTGGCTAGTATTTAGGTGGGAGACTGTCTAGGAATCCTGGATGCTCTGCTAACAAGCCAAAGAAATTGAGGTAAATAGCAGAAGCCCAATGAAAATCGTAACACCTCAGCTGTGTTGATGAATGGGAATAGAATAAATCATTATTCAGTCACTCTTAATTAGTGCTCCAACCCCCAGAATCATTCTGTTCCCAGCCTGCCAACCTTAGCATTATATATTGTAATAGGGCAATGAATGTTCTGGGTTAAGATCAGTTAGATAAGAAAGATGCTTAAAATGTTAATTTTGACATTATTTAATAACGTCCTAATGATAATATAATTTTGGCATTCTATATTTTTCTTTGGAATCATATTAACAGGAACTAAATTGCATTAAGATCCTATATAACTGCCCTTAATATTTATATTGTTATCAAAAACACTAAATGTATATGATTCTCTTCACCCAGTCATCTAAAAATATCTGCTACCTGATAATGACTCTCTTCCAAAAGGTGTTTCCAAATAATTGTGAGTGCTTAGCCTCAGAAAAAATCAGACATCAAATACAACTTCTGTAGCAAATAAGCTGGAGAGATCTTGCTTATATTTGAGAGAATTTTAAAAATATATATATGTACTTTATAGGATTACAAGCAAATTGACAGGTGTGGGAACAAACATATCATCTCGTATTAGAGATGGCCAGCTCATGGCAAATTTCCTGGTGCAAGAGGGAAATAAAAATCTGTAAGAAATAAAAATAAATTCTCTGTTCATACAAGAAACTTGATTCCCCTTCAGAATGTCAATTAATACTCATTTTTTGGCAATTGTTGAAATTCTTCTGAGCTTGTTTGGAGGTGTCTTATACAAATGCGTCGTGATTCTAGTGTAATTGGGATATTCTCATTATCTCTGCAATGATTGAATATAGTTAACTAGATGAAGAATCATAGACATATACAAACCTTAGAAGAAAAAATAAGAGAATAGTGATCATAAGGCCATTTTAAATGCATTAAAAAAAAGATAAAAATTTGCTGCTTCATCTTGATTTACTCATGTGCACTGAAAGTGTCCTGCCTAAAAAAAAAAGAAAAAAAAAATCTTTGCTCTGAAAACATTAGAAGATAAAATTCTACCTCTTCCCTGAGTAGTTTTTTTCAGTGATTAATCATCATTAATCACATGTGCCTTTTCTCTAATTTGAATTTTTTTGCCTTTGGCCTTTGGCTTTTGGTATTTGTTTTGTCTTTCTCTGACAGATTAAAGAAATGTGAACAACCAGTTTGCTCTCATGCAGGTATGGCTGTGCCACAACCTAGACATTGAATTTCTTGGATAAACAGAGTGACCTCTTTATGTCTCATTTAATAAAGGATCTTCCCCGGCATCTTAACTTATAGTACAGCACTTTCCAGCACCTCTTGTGACCTTTCAAGGAGGATGGACAATGAAGCAATGCACATGCAGGAGTAGCACTCCAGCCAATACTATCTGAAACTTCAGCATTGCTTTTCTCTCCTACTTATGTTCAGGCATCCAAAGGTTTTGCTTGCCAAAACATTGGTTTGGGAGGTCATGAGGGACAGTCAGCCTCCAAAACCCTCCTTTAGAGTCCCTATGAGCTAGAAATCATGTCCTGGTCCCTAAACATTGTGCAATTTCTTCTTAGCACTTGGCATTTGATTGGATTCAGTTTCATTTTGGTGGAATGGACCCAGTTGGGCACCTGATCCAGTCTGTCCTCCTAGGTCTGAGACAACCTCACTGCCTCGTACGGGTCTCCTGGTCTATCAAATTGCGATTTTCCACTGTCAGACATATTATAATCCAATTAATATGGTTTTGATACTTCATAGTCCTGATTTTTAATGGCAATATCATCCATCACTAAGCCAAATTTCTGACAAATGCCTTAAAAATGTTCCAAATTACTTTTAGCAAACATCCTGAAAGAATGAAATCAGGTTGAGCTCTTTGCAGTACTTACTTTGCACAAAACCATGTTGACCGACATTAATTATATGCCTGTCTTTCCATTCTTGATCAATTAACTCTTATATTTCTATATTTTGCTTGGAATTGATGTCAGATTAAGCGGTCTATAATTTCAAGATTGCCTTTTTAGGATATTAGAATAACAGTAACTCTTCTGAAATATCTAAAGTGTCTTCAGGATTCCAGGATGTATTAAAAAATAACATTATCAAGACTGGAAATCTCAGCTAGTGTCTTTAGGACTTGGATAGGTTCAATTCCCCTTTTTGTTAATTTTTCTTACTATTTCCTCTGAGTTTTCAGGAAAGTGAAGTGTCTCATCATCCTTTCATGGCTAGTATATCTTCTAATGTAGACAGGATATATTTATCCTTGCCCCATCCTTCTATAATAGTATTATGTGGAGATGCTTAAATTGTTGGCTTCTGCCATTACTAGAATAATCCTAATTCTAATATATTTTAAAAATTACTCTGATAACCCTTAATTCCCAACAGTCTGGAATTTTCCTCACTTAGAATTTTTCCCACCTTCCTCATTCCTTGTGAAAAATTTAGTCCTTTGTTACCACCTTCACTTGGTAATCTGGGATTTATAAATAAATATTTTTTTTCACATGTGTACACAGATGAAGTAAGGAAGCAATTAGACATAATAAATGCATACAATCATAAAGACAACATCTCTATACATAGACATTTCTACTTGAAGTGTTCGCTTTGTCGGAAAGTCGTAATGGTTTTTTAGTCAAAGTTATCCTCTGCCTTGATTGCGGATGCTTGGCTTTTGGCCATCTAATAAATTATTCCAAAAGACTCTCCATTTTCATTCACAATTTCCTGTCTACACTTATGTCAATTCCTCTCAAATTTTGTCTCAGTTTTGAGAAATTAGCTCTTTTAGTGCACAAAATACATATTTCATGTTTGAGATTGTCCTTTCTATGCCCATAATAAATGCAATCACCAGAGGGAAAGTTATAGTAGGAAGAGAAAAAGAAATTATGAGTCTAGACTTTTTTTTTCTACTTTGAATGGCATTTTTGAGAAGTTTCTAAATCACTTAGAAGGAAGTATAGCAGATCTGTGGCAGTGAGGACTTTGACCCAGTTGAAGTGTCTAAACGAGGTCAAGACCAGGTTGGTTTCACTCTACTGAGTGCATCTGGTTGTTGAAAACTCAGCTCAGAATTTAGTGGGTTTTAAGGGAAAAATAAATGCAACATGTTCACGATGCTCAGATTCTCGAAATTAGGAAATCTGCATTTCTGATGTTGAGGAAATGCTGTACCGTATGGGAAATCATCAGGAGATGAAAGGTGAAAATGGATTGAAATTAAGCTCTGAATACTGAGTACCATTTCTACTATACCTAAGTCCCATTGCCTCTACCATGTTCTGGCATTCAAACATTTTGTAAAAAAAAAAATACAAACTTGTTGCCGATGGTTTTGATTTTCATTATAAGAGTTATTCACAGAGCTTGTTCTGCCTCTCCAGTTGCAACCTCTTTGTTTGAAATGGCAACATGTTCAGCAGCACATGCAAATGAACCATTAGCATATTATTAATATTTTCCTCAAGGTCATTTGTATGGAAATTGCTCATGCAGCTGTATCTGCAAAATGCAGCAAAGTGGAGTCTCAGATGCCCTCCGTGGCTCTCCTAGTCTCTCAAAAGTGAATAACCAGCTATTGCACATCAGCGACCATGAGAATAACAAGCAACCTATTGCCCCTCACTTTCAAAATCTGAAAAGTCTGTTCTTTCTTGTAGATATAAATTATATCTTGGCAATATTAACAGATCAGAAGTGCAAAGTGAGCATGGACCCTATGGTGCTCTTGCTCTTGGGGTGAGCATATGTGTTTGAGTTCAAGGCTGTCCCTGCCACCTGGTAAGAGTGCTCTTGAAGGGGTAGTCCCCATCTCATAAAGTCTGAAGACTCATGCCATAGATGGAGAGAAGTTGTCCCAGCATTAAGACTGATTTATACTATGACTATACTTTTAATCAACTCAAAGTTATACTTAAGATAACCTTAGTAGCTCATAGAGGTTGAATGGTATCTCCAGATGATGAGTCATCCCAGCCTAAGCTTTGCATCTCAAAAAGTAGGGGGAGAGGGAGATGAATCATCTTTAGAGGTGCCCATCTCCTTTAGTTGACTGAGAAAGGAGCCAAGACCAACCAGCTTAGAGTGGATGCCCACTTCTTAGGTAGGTGTGATGAAGCCAAGCCTAATAGCAGGTTGTCTGAAGGTACTTGATACCTCTGTTATTAATTTGGCCATAGCCCACCCAGCTCACAGGCATAATTGGTTGTGGACAGTATGAAAGATTATGTGTGTTATTGTTAAAATCAACCACTGCTTATTCCCTTAAAAGGAGAAGAAAACTATTATAACACCCACTAAAATTCCCATGATTCTCTTGTCTTGATGATACATCTTTATTGTCTTTTCCCAGAACTGACAAAGGGCCAAATATTTTTCATCCCATAAATTAAATTCTGCTACTTGGTGATTCTGGGGAACTCTTTTTTTTTTTTTCCCCAAACTGAACCTTATTGTGGACACCCGCATGAGAGGGGCCATTGCCCCTGGGCCCATTTAGCTTCATCAGACTAAATCACAGAGTTGCCTAACCCAAACTTTTCCATTACGAAACATCCTCTCTTCCCCTTTCTAAACATAGATGGGGCCATTTATCTTTTCATTGATCATCTTCTTTCATCCCTGTTGAAAGTTTCTTTTTTCTTCTTTCTCACTTTCTTGATCTTCCAAGCATTTCCATAGCAAATCACTGTCCTCCAGTGAAGAATGCGGTCCATGCTCTAGACACCTCCTCATCTCCTACTTGTCTTAGTGCACTAGCTTGTACTACCAGCCTCTCTATTTTTATTAGACATTCTACACTTTTTTTTTTTTTTTTATGACTACCCTAGTTTTATATTCTTCAGTTTATGCTTCTCCTCCCATTCTAAGCATTGGCCTCCTCCTTATTTCCCTTTAAGTGTCTCCCTTGTACCTCAGGCCCATGCTGGTTGCGCACACACTTTTGTCTTGGTCTTTCTCTCACAAGTGCCTGAGATCCGCCTGAGCACCTCATTCCTTTCCTGGCACTCTCTGCAGCTCTGGGTGTCGTAACTCACTGCTGATGGGTTTTGCTCAGCTAGACTTAGATGAAACTGCATACTATTTTTAAGTCTGTCAGTTGTTCCCTTCTCATGACTTTTGAGTCCATTTGTCAATTGCAGGCAAATTTGGCAGAAGGAAAATGTTAATTTCTCGCAAGCTTGGGTGAAAATGAATGGAATTCCTGGTAGAGAGGAGTGACATAATTAGTGGGGCCCCTTAGGGAAAGGCTGCAGCAGGAGAATGTCCCTTCCCCTGCCAGACTCCAAAGAAGCAGATTTTCTCTCTTTGGTGTCTAAGAGAGAGAAATTCCTGTTCAAGCTTGCTTTTTTTTTTTCCCCCTTAAATGAGGCATTTCAGATGCTTTTCCTCCCTTCCTGGCATCTACAGCTGAGTCTATATCTTTAGCATAATCAACTAAAATATTGTGTGATGCAGTTTCAAGACAAAGTAGGTTTCAACATTTCCAGGGTCCATGGAACCACCGGTTTTCTATTCTCACAGTGCTGAGAACTCCTTAATTTATAAATTCCACTTACCTCTTGGGGAAGAGCAAAAACTCCTGACCTATGGACCACACAGCATGAAGCAATAGGGAAAAACATTCCTCTTCAACCCTCTTAGCCACATTAACAGCCTTATTCAACGCTCACTGGTTTGGGAAGATGTAAACTTGCTTCCCTCCTGCTGCTGCAAGGTTGAGAATAACCACATAGTGACAAATCTGAAGCCCTAGGTGACCATTGATTTATTAGCAAAGTTTGTTTACTGTGGATAATTCACTGGTCCGTTTTCCTATCCAGAGTACTTTATAGTTGTCTATTTAATTTTTCACTGTTTCCCCCACCGGATGGGTGAGCAGTATTTACTTTCTTTGAAGTATTTGATGCTTGGATTTCACTGGAATTAACTTAGATTATATCATCTTTTATTGGTTTCTTTAGTTCTTGCCTTCCTAGCAGTAGATTATTCTGAGCAGTAGGTGGACCAGTCAATCTTGTGAGTCCCTAACTTCAGTTTTTCTCTCTGAAAATCCTTCCCTTCTGCTTAAGGGAAGGATGCTATAAGCATTCTTTTAAGAACTTTGTGGACCAGATGTATTTTTGTTAAAAATTGAAAGTCATTGCATATAGAGAAGGAAAGATGAGAAAATCATTTCAAGGAGAAAAAAAAAAAAAAAAAACTAGGAAACTAGTGGAACTAGGAAAAAGTTTAAGCCATAAAGGTAAGCTTGAGGAAAGGGCTTTCTCAGTTTCCTAAATGACCAGTGTAATCTGGTGACTAGTTTGTGGAGATCATGAGCTGAGTTCAATAGCGTGTTTTGCTCTTGGCTTTCTGTAGCTAGTTAAGCTGCTTCTGGAGACACAAAAGTGGACCAAAATATCCAATTTGTGTCCACCAAAGTTGACAAAAATGGTCCAAAGTTTAACCAAAATGGTATCTCTTGAAGAGTCCAGATCTTTTAAATTGCCTTCAGACTTGCCAAAAAAGCAAGTGGGTTATTTACAGGGGCTCAAGGTAGTATTTGTCTGCCCTCCAACCACAGTTCTGAGCAACAGGCACTACTTGATGTATTTCTTCTCATCCTGGAGGGCAAGTCATCATGAGATGCTTATTTCTCTCTGCTGGTATAGGACCGAAGGTCAGTGTCCAGCTCAGCGTTCAGACCCATCCATTGGTAATTGCTTGTAGGCTAGAAATGACTTTTGGGCTGTGGAGTCCATATTCCATGACAACCAATAAGGTTTTTTGATGTCTAGCGAAGCAGTAGTGTCAGTGCAGCATTTACTGCTAAGCATTTTTCATCCTCCTTCACACCAAAATTTCTTCTGTTGTCAAAGGGGAGACTTCACATGAAGGGCTTCCTCCCTTCCACTTAGCACTACGAGAAGAATGGAAGAACAGAAATTTTCAGCGCCCGTTTGTGTTTCCCCACAGGTAGGGACCTCTGTTTAAGGTAAAAGTTTCCCATGGTCTTACGTTCTGAGCTTTGCTGCTCGAGCCTTCTGCTGGCGACATTTCTGATCTGAATGCATTAAGATCACTTCTCCCCAGATGCTTACTGGCTTCTGCTTTATTTAGTGCGCCTGGATGGTTTTCTAGGACTATATCCAAAGCAGTCTCTGACCTTGCTGGTTCTGTAGCTAACCGCAGTGTACACAGAGCCCTCCAGAAAGATGCGGTTGATTCCACGAGTGTTCCTGCACAACGTGTCAGGTGCACGAAGTCCCCCAACATTCACTCTTTTTGACAGGGCACACATATAGAGATGCAGCAGTGACACCATTTTTCACAAATGCCTGTGTAAGGATAAGAATAGGCTCCCTACATTCATAAAATCAACTCAGCCTACCCTTGGGGAGTTAATGAACTTGTTTATTATTTCACCTCTCCTCACCATTATTCCTTTTGATTGCTTCTCTTTCACCTAGTGCCTGAGACAGTGTTATGCAATTCATTCATGTCTTCCACCCTGGGAATCTTGAAGTACCATGCCAGCATAAATGTCTTCAGCCTCCTTAACACTTCAACAAAGCTTTGCATTAGTCTGTGTTGCTGGGATTTTTTGGAGAACAGTGGTCTTCCCCTCACCGAAGAATAAACCATTTATTTTTAGAGCAGTGAGGAAGGTATCTGTGATCTAAAAAGAGACTAGTCACGGTGTCGAGAGGAAATAATTAAACTAAGATTAAACGTACCAATCTAGATCCTGAAAGTGGTGCAGCAGCACAAACTCTACTGGGTTTATTATCCCTGTGTTTAAAGTTCAGCATTTCAGCAATTTGTTTTGTGTTTTCAGTGGGTGGGTCACTGCACAGAAAACAGAAGAGTCCTTAGAAAGGTGAATCTGAATCTACCATGGCAGATAAATACGTAACATCAGTGCCTTTCTCCCTTCTTCATCCACTTGTGTGAACCTTGAATTCTCTCAGATACTGCGGAAAGCTCTTTCAAAGAGAAGGAGTGAACAAATCTTTCTTCACTACCCCAGAAGTGAAAATGGCTTGGGATTTAAGCTACCCTTAAGTCATTGCTACCTGTCTCCAGGCAGCTTTTTTTTTTCCTGTTGGTCAGATTGAGTCATTTCGTCATTCAGGCTAAATTGTTGAGCACTGGAATCAAAATGGATCAGGGACTACTCCCAGTAGGCAGTGAGTACATAAAATATAGTGGGTAAATCCACTATATTTTAGGAAGTAAGTGAGCACGGTGATTTAGGACACAGACCATACCAATCGGTTTCACCATCAGAGAACAGCCATGGATATAACTTAATCTACTCTACTAGATACAGCTTCAGTTTACTGATCTACTTCTGTTGATATAGCAGCTTCTCTAATTAGCACTCTGGAGACCTTTCTGTGTGAAACCCGCAGAAAGATTTTTATTCTGCCCATGTGCTTTTGTGGTCACACAGTTTAAGACTTGCAAGACATGGCACTACAAGACCTACCTTTTCCTGTGGATGTGAAAGGAAAATCTTACAGAAAAACCCAGTAGAAAATGAATGTTATTATAAAGACCGAAGAACTACCCAGTGCACTGTTCTGCACACTGTTTAATGGAAATGAAGATAATTATTTCATTGTTTTCATTCTGACATTGCAGGCCATGTTCGCATTGGAAGTGCTAGGTATTTAGGAAGAAAAAAAAAGCAAGAAATCTCAAGATTGCTCTATTCTTGGACCTGAATGAGGTGTATTTCCTTATATTCACCATAAATGTTAATAATCTATTAATGATTTTGTTTTCCTAATGAGTAAATATGGCATTGAGAAGCTCTATCATAAATTACCAGCATAAATGAACTCACTACTGAAACACACCACCTACAGTTTTCTCTTAATGATTTACACCTGTGGTGCTTTGTCATCTTGGCTGTAATAGGTATGACATAATAGGAGCTCTACCTGCTGTATCTTATGCTTTAGACGAGATATAAGGTTTGCAATGGTAGCAAAAGCTCTGAGGATTGAAATGAAACCACAGCGATGGATGAAGGGTGTTTACCATCAGAGAGCGGGTGGAATATTTTTCCACTGCCAAGAGGGGAGGTTCTCTCCATGCGAGGCATTTCTCTGTGTGTGTCACTTCCCTGCCTGTAAGTTACTGGGTAATTACATCATCGTGGGAAGTATTCATTAAAAAGCTGGAACCATTAGCAGAGGCACGGCGGCCTCCTTTGTTTTGCACAAAATTAGACACCAGCACAAAACCCAGCTCTAGCAGCATTCATGTTCGTAAATCAAAGTCAAGTATTTCATTAGGTTGTCTGTAGTGCATGTATATAACTCAGTAGCAGAGTGTCTGCTAAGCCTAATGTGTTGCATTTAATTATCATTTAATTAGAGGCTTTTGTGGGATGTGCATAAGTATTTGCTGGGCAATTTGTAAGCAGGAATCCCTACGTCGCTCACTGGACACTAGTGTGTAGTTCTTGTAAATTAAAGCTTGTCCGTAGCAAATTTTCCCACTCAGAAGATCTGGTCCCAAGGATAGCTTGAGTTTCAGATTTGACTTCATGTTGCACAGAGTTCAGTTCTGTTTTGAATTTCTCCACTAATATTCCTTTGCTGATTTTGTATGCTGACTTCCTCTTTTACCAATTGAGTAATGAGCATTTGGGTCAATGTTGGAATGAATCATGTCTTGACAAAGAAAAGTTGTGCTTGTTTAAGGAAGAAAACCATTCTTCTCCATATTTTGTCCAAATACTTTTTAAGGCTTAGTGCCATACACCTAAGGTAGCTCAGGTAGTACAGTTGTCCCCATGTGCGAGGAGGGAACAGTAATTATTTCACTCATTAATGGAGTTGCTGAGTGGAATTTGATGGTCTGTGTTTTATGAGATGTCAGATATATAAGAAGTGATTTTAAATTGATATTTGCATGGAAATTTTTGTGTTCAAAAGAGGACATGTGTCACTTGACATTCTTAGGCTAGTAACCTCCCTCTCACATTCAGTTAGATGGTCACCTGAGGTTTCTGCTAAGAGGGAGATATAGCACATTCAGGCCACACAACTTCTTCAGATTGCCTTCCATATGTGAAATTTATCTGAGCTAGAAAGAGCGTCCACAGAATAGCTCTTTCCATCTGAGCAGGTCACTTTGAGTTCTCATTATCAATCAAGTTCAGTGGGAAAATTCAGCTGACAGAAAGTAGACATCTCTCTTAGCATGGATGGGCCTATGACGTTACTTCTCCTGACTCCAGAGCAGATCTCTGTTCTCAAAAGAGACCAGATGACAGTCTCAGATGTAGACACTTAGATGGTAGATACCTGAAGGCAGATAAATCAATCCCACCTCTGGTGTGCCTCCATAGATTGTACAGAGAGAATGCCTAAAACTGGGGAGCATGAATAGTGTCCCCTGGGTATAGTTCTCATGTTCAGTCTACATAACTAATTGCAAAGGAAGCTCAGATGCCTCAAAGAGCTCTGCTAATGGTTCAGAGGGACGTTTCCCTTTCTCTGCATCTGCAGTGACCTGAAGGTATCACAGTTGATATGACTGCATCTATAAAAAACAGATAAAATGATCCTCAATGCAGCAGTGATTATTGCATGAGTATCCTCCTCTCTGCACAGTCCTCTTAGGTGATCTATTTCTGCTCAAATCCCTCTGCTATCTTTGCAAAAGCCGGCAACTGTGATCCTAGATCTGAGCTGTCATACAGCACAGATGTAACCAGTGTTGCAACTAGAGTTGAAGCATAGCAGAGTTGCAGACTCACTGACCCCAGCTGAAGGCTCCTGCAAAATTATGACCGACTCGTTGCAATTTTTCTGCAGCTTCATTTCTGTGCAAGGTTCTGCCTCATCCTTGCCCTGGATGACTTTTGCTCCATGCCATTAATGAGCCACTGCTGTGCTTGCCCCAAGGTTGATGGGAGAAAAATACTGTGTTCAGTTTTGAGCCTCTCTCTACAGGAAGGACATCGAGGTGCTGGAGCTTGTTCAAAGAAGGGCAACAAAAGCTGGTGAAGGGTCTGGAGTACAGACCTTACAATGAGCAACTGAGGAAGCTGGAATTGCTTAGTATGGAGAAGAGGATACTCAGGGAAGACCTTATCGCTCTCTACACCTACCTGAAAGGAGGTCGTAGTGAGCTGGGTATTGATCTCTTCTCCGGAATAACTACCTATAGGACAAGAAGAAATGGTCTCAGATTGTACCAGGGGAGGTTCAGGTTAGACATTAGGAAGAATTTCTACATGGGAAGAGTGGTGAAGCACTGGAACAGTCTGTCCATCCTTTGTAGTGTTCAAGAAACATGTAGATGAGACGCTTCGGGACATGGTTTAACAGGTATGATGTTGAAGGGCTTACGACTGGACTTGATCTTGAAGGTCTTTTCCAACCATAATGATTCTATAAAGTGACCCATTTGGAGCATTTGGAGTAAAGTATCTCCTTGGGGATTGAGGATTTACATCTGAACAAGTTATTCTTTTCTAATATGCATCAGCTGTCCTTTTGAGAGCATTGCTTGGGTAAGGAGAATCTAGCCACCAACATGACAAATTTTCTTTCCTAGGACTGAATACACTCCCTGGCTAAAAATAAAATAAAAGAAGAAAAACACTTTTTTCTTTCTTTTTTTTTTTTTTTTTTTTTTCTCCACCTGACTGGTTGCCCCAATGCTTTGTACTAGGAAAAGCTGGTGGGGAGAGCTCAGCTCATTACTTTTCATTTTTGTGGACGTTTGTGTGAAAAATGATCTCTCTGATCCTCTGCGGCTCAGCTGGCTCTTCCTGGCTTATCCTGCTCCCCGGGTGGTTCTGTTTCATCGCCAATTCAGTGGCAGCTGCACAGGATGGCAGAACAGTCTTGGATCTTCAAGGGCAAGAGAAAAGCAAGAGGAAACACATCCTATTTTCTCAGTAGAGAGCTGGAATCTGTTTACTGTCACAATAGTGCAAGTCCAACATAACCCCCCTGTAGGTGGAGGAGATGATGTGTGTAAAAGAGAGCTGGGGAAGAAGGAGTGTGATGAAGGTGGGTGAAGCTACATGGAATAGTTTCCTACCCAAGCCAGTGGGTCTAATGGACCACTGAAGGCCAGATCTCAGCTGGCATAATTTGTGTAGCTGCCAACTTAATGGATCTCAGTGCTAAATTATACCCCGTAAGGTCTGAAAGACCACTGATCCAAAGGGGCTCTAAATGGTGCAGTTCACCCAAGTGACGCCATAAATGTGCCTAGCAGGAGTGTGCAGAAGGCTGCACATTGTAATAACCTCTTTGGTCACTTCATCAAGCCTTCACTCTCTTCTCAGTCTATAAATTACAGCAGCTCAATTGCTGGAGCCTTTTCCTCTGTGTTTAGTTGGTGCAACTCAATCCCGTGATGGCAACTTCTTGATGGGAAGAGCCTCCCCAGAGCCTGTGAGTGAAAGTGAGCTACACCACCAGCAGAAGGATGAGATATAGTTTGTTTTCCACCATAACACTGGTGACCTCCTAATACAAACCAGAAAGATGAGTAGGGCAACGGCTTGATTCATTTTGGGAATCACTAAATTGCCACTGATCAAATCCTAGTGCTTTTCCCCATGTTGAAAAAGATTGTTCCCATCAATCTCCAGGCAGACTTCCAGCTGAGTGTCCCTGTCTCAGCTTTCTTCATTCACTCACACCTGGGACGCACCTGTTTTTCGAAATATTATCTTATTTTGTGCATCTTCCTCTCCATATCATCTTCCACCTTTGCCAGAGGCTGTAGAGGAGGTTTAGATACTGGTGATCACTGGATTAATTTTCAGATTAGATCAGATTAACTTCACTGTCACAATATTGTGTCCCCTGTTTTGAATGGAGTGCTGCAATATTTTGCTTCTCAGGTTATTTTCCAGATCTAAAGAAAATTTTCTCACTTTTTATTTATTTTTTTAATATATTAATATATGACCTACAAATGGAAAAATATCTTCCAAAGAGGCTCATTTTATCATTGTGTGAGATCAAGAAGGGTGAAAGAGAAGCCTGCACAGTTTGTTACGTGTTCTGTTATCAGACCAGCAGGCATCTGCTGCATGCCAATATTGCTCCAGCATCCCTGCTTTGTCTACCATCAGGTTTTGCTTTCAGAGCGTTGGATTCACTGAATTTCCATGGACATCCTGCAGATTACTTATGGTGACCTTGCTGATTACACAGGATCGAGATACTACAGAATGTGAATAATTATATCAAGTTATTGTACTGACAGAAAAAGTCATGTGGTGGTTGTCCACTGACTACAAAATCGCGGATATAAAAACAAATTGATTCTCATGTGTTTGCAGTTAACTCTGCCCATGGCAGTCAATCCCTGCAATGCCTTAAAAAAAAAAGAGAAAAACTTAGATGACATTATTTTTAAGGTGAAAAAAATATTTACAACATTTTTTTTTATGGGACTATTTCTCATTTCTGTTTTTTCAGCAAAACTGTGGTTTGCCCATCAGGAAAACCTGAAGTGATGGTCCTTGCTTGCCATCTCCAAAAGCCATTATCTCTGATAGCTTTGCCTGCAGGCAGGTAGCTGGACAAGAGGAACCAGGCCAAGAGTGGGAGGAGAAGGCAGGTAGGCAGGCATTTAGCCCCATGAAAAGGCAGCTGATGAACTCAAAATACCTTCTCCCATAATGCAATAAACTTGGAAACGAGAAGAGAAGAGAAGAGAAGAGAAGAGAAGAGAAGAGAAGAGAAGAGAA
>JAWLRI010000795.1:1867140-1890539 GCA_034781795.1 Crypturellus tataupa
AAAAGAAAAGAAAAGAAAAGAAAAGAAAAGAAAAGAAAAGAAAAGAAAAGAAAAGAAAAGAAAAGAAAAAAGAGAGAGGGAAAGGGAGCAGATTAGGTCTCTTTCTGTGGAAGGGATTTCTGTTTCTCCAATTCAATCTGCTTTGTTCAACATTCACTTCTGCCCAATGCAACCTCCCTGTGGTCCTCCCCATCCTACGGGGTTATTCATGACTCCAATCCTGCTCCCCTGCACCTCAATTTGGTGCTGAGACTTTCATCTGATTTCTGGCAGCAGCACCAGCCCCATAACTCTCTGGAGTTGCCTTGGGCAGACAGGAGGTTTTTTTTTCTGGACTGTTAGGTGGCTTGGAAAAACATACATTTCAATATATATGAATATTTTACCCTGAGCTTTCAGTTATATATTCCTTTTAAGTGTTATTGTGAATTCAAAGGAATAGAATTTTTTGCCCAGTTCTTCTGGACAAGGTGAGGCAGAAACTCTGCAGAATGATTCACGCCAAGCAAAGGAGTTTTGTGCAGGGCTTACTTTTCCCCACACAATTTCCCCACAAAAAGGTCCAACTTCAGTTTCTTTGCATCATCCTGAAAAATAGTAAGATGGGATCTACTCCAGGATTGTGCTTTGCTTCAGTCCTTAATCAGTCTTAACAGTCATTTATTGCTAAATATTTTACCAAGAAATAAAAAAAAGCTTACATCTTAATTATGTTTTTACATGCCTTTTATGGCTGAAGATATAAGAGAAACAGAGTTCCTGTAAAAAAACCCAGCAAAATAAAAATTAGAACATCAATTTTCCGCTCTGTGACCTTTTAATTGAAATACTCTGTTCATTTCAATCACCGTGGCATGCACAGATCTTAGTGTAAGTCACAAAAGTCTTAGGTCTCTCGGTTGGACTTGCTGCCTGGCCTCCTTGTGTGATCAGTAGAAGGAACAAGACTCTTCCAGGAACAACACTCTTCTTGGCATGAGAATTGTTGTTTGGAGGTGACTGTTTTTATCCACTGGTTATTATGGGTTTCTGCCCAATTTTTAGAAAGCAAAATGAAAAACAAACAAATAAAACTGGGCTCAATTGCTTACCAGTGTCTCACCCATCCATTCTTGCTCTTAAAGCTGAATTTCATATTATTTTTTGACCTGGTGATTTTGCATGTAAATCATCACTGAGAAGATACTTTTAATCCCTTATCTTGATGCCTTTTTTTACAGGGCAATAGGGGCAGCACAGCCCCAAAACACTGGTGGAAACATCTTGAATTATTACGGGGAATTTATCAGTGTTCAGCTCCTCCAGATTTACTGGCCATATGTTGGCCTTTCATATAACTCCCCCTGCTCCCCACTACGTTAGCAGCCTCAGGTGTGCGAAACAGCTCCATGAATCTGTGACGGTGATAAATGGTGCCCATTACTGGCAAGACTGTCTTGCGTCTCTCTTTGCAGTTGATTTCACTACAGAAATGCTTTCAGTAAAAGACATGCTTTTTATTATCATTACAGTGATTTCTGTATCTTAACAATTGTCCTGGTCAGCACACTTCACATTAGTTATTAAAATCAATGTATAATCTTGTTGTCAAAATATATCCATTTTCTGCTGTCCTCATATACCAGGCTGCCAGTCCTGGGTGCAAGTTTGGCCAAGTGAATGTCAATCAGGAGTACACTGGCAGTTCCCAACACATCACATCTCCTTGAGGAAGCACCTGGTGCAAAAAATAATCTTCAAAGAACAGCACAATGAAAGTGGAGACCTGGATGTGGACTGTACTTTGGAGGACTTTACATTGATCTGGCCTGCTATAGTTGAACTGTGTCACAGCTAGTGAAGTGTGGAGACTCTGGCTTGGGCCTGATAGATGTGTAGTCTCAGTATTGCTCTCCTGAACATGCATTAATAATCCCTGCCTTTCATTAGTGCTAATTATCCACCGTCCTTCTAGTTCCAGATCACTCATAGTGTGGGTTGGTGGGGCAGAGGGGAAAATCTCTCTCCTCTCTTATCTTTTGCATGCTCTGAACATGCCATAAATCTCTCTGAAGATCAGTAGGATTTGATCTCCCTGGAAAAGTGAAAAGTGAAAAATGGATTTTTGTAGAACATTTTTTTTTACAACTCTTTTTGAATATCTTTACTCAAAATGCAAAACTCTATGTTTCAGACTGAGTTCTCCGATTCAAAACTTCGTTGGGATGACTATAATTTATCATCTGAAAAGACCACTCTTCAAAAAATACTTAGTGAAAATCCATTTTCCCTATATCATAGAAATGTGTGAAGCTTCAGAAGTGCTGGTTGTGGACTTAAGCCCTATGATAATGGAACCATTCTAACAAACTAGCAGTATAGATGATTGAGTTTCAGTTTTCTTTGGCATTCCTTGGCACTGGTTAACTTACCAGTGTATAACTGACCATCATGTCCACTTGCAAGTGCTATAGGGTTGCACTATGTGATATGAAGTTGTTTGAAAATCGAGCCACTCTTCTGCCTTGAATATCAGAGTACTGTGAAAGAGTACTGTGAAGGATATGAAGAGCATCTTCCCTTGATTATAAAACTTGTATTGAGACTTCATCCCTTCTTTGTTTCCCTGAACCAAAAATATTCATCTTTTTTAAATAATAATTTCTAGAATTCCAGTGATTATTGATCCAGACTGTAGAATGGTTGGGGTTGGAGGGGACATCTGGAGATCATCAAGTCCAACTCCCCTGCTCAAGCAGGATCATCTAGAGCACTTTGGAACTTACTGTATTTCAGTTTGTTCTGTCACTTGCCATCGCTGAAAATGGTCTTGCCTCATCCTCCTTTGAGGTATTTATACACATGGAAAAGATCCACTCTCAGTCTTCTCTTCTTCAGGCTGAACAGTTCCAGCTCTCTCAACCTCTCCTCATAGAAGATATGCTCCAGAACCTTCATCATTTTAGTAGCCCTTTCCTGGGCTCGATCCAGTAGCTGTATGATCTGGCCTGGTGCATATCTGTGAAAACTGCAGCAGTGGAGAGGGAAGAGCAGAAGATGGAAACCAAAATAGTAATTTTGATGCATCTAAGATTTCAGGTTGTCCCATACTTGACTCCTACTAATTTTACCTTGACAAAACTTTGAAGTGGCAGAAAAATACATGCCTGTGGAAAACCAATCCCAAATAAAAGGAGATAGCCCAAATAGAGGGAGATAGTGTTATGGGCCAATCCAATATAGAAAGATAGCAGAGTAGGAGCCTGAGGGAATAACTGCACTGAGGCTTCTTGGAACTGACACCCACACAGGTAACACCATCTTCTGCCTCCACTGGGTAAGGAGATGTCACTTTGTGCAGAACGTTTTTCTGCTTCTGCCTTCTCTGCTGCCCATAAATTACTGTGTAATTGCATCACTGAGGGAGGCATTCATTTAAGAATGGCAACCATGATCAGCAGCGCGGCAATCGTCTTTGTTTTGCACAAAATTAGATACCAGCGAGAAACCCAACGCTAAGTGCGTTTGTGTTCGTAAATCATACTCCGTATTTCATTAGTGTCTACAGTGTATGTATATAGCTGAGCAGCAGTGTCTGCTATGCTGTTATGTGTTGCAACTAATTAATGCTTAATTGGAGATGCTTTGTGGGAGGGATCTCTGAAATGTATTCACTGGGTTTGATATGACTCTTGGGGTACTGTAGAGCAGGCAATATTGGAATGATACCATCAAGACCATACCTTCATGCTCTGCAGATCTCCTTCCCCCTTGATCTGACTTTCAAATGATCTTAGTAGGGTTGAGTTTGGAAGGGACCTCTGGAGATCATCTAGCCCAACCCCCTGCTTGAGCAGGTTCACTTAGAGCACATTACACAAGAACCCCAGGAGGAACTGGAATATCTCCAAAGAAGAAGATTCCACAACCACTCTGGGCAACCTGTTCCAGTGCTCTGTCACCCAGAAGATTTTAGTGAACTCTCTATTACTTGTCTTGACCCTAATTAAAATAGTTCTAGATTTACACCCACTAGAAGGCCTAGAAAACATTTGCAGGAGATATGTGTAGACATCCAAGTCTTATAATGGGAAACCCTTAAAAGTTTCAGTTTGGAAAACGTCTGGCAAATTCATGAGGATTTGCTTGGATTATGACCATTTAGTTTTATCTTCAAAAACAAAAGAGCTATAAGGTCTCTGCTGGGAACTGGAAGCATATTTCTCTCCTGATAGCTAGTCAACCAGCATGTAGGGGCTCATTCAAACCATTTGTGGCAAACTCTACACACAGAATTCCAGAATTTTGGAAGAGGGCTGCTTGAGGGAATTGTCTAGAGAGGCACAGGCTTCTCTATTTCCACTGCAGAGTCCCTGGGGAACATCACGGTGCTTGGGGCGTTCTTGAATTCAGCGAAGCAGGTGGTGCTTTTTATTGGATTAATGGTGTTCCTGCAGGTGTTGTGACTGCACACTACTGAGAAATTACACCCTACCTCTGTCAATTTTCCTAGCCATTTCATTTCCATGTGGAATTTCTCTTTGCTGTCTGGTTTTGTTATCTAGGTACTGTTCTGTTTTGCTAAGCAGCTGGTCTGTTCCACCTCAAAGTGTGCCACCTTCTATGCTGGGAAAGAGCCTAAATTAGAGGAGGGTACAATGTTTGCCTGGTAAAAAGCATCTCTGTCCTTATTCAAGCTCCCAGAGGTCTCTGACAGAGGTCTACCTGAAAATATCTGAATAGATATTGTTCCTTTTCCTCTTCCGTACCGCTAACAGCAGGGATTCACACTCATTCCCATCACATTTTCTGCCATTCACTGGGCACTGCGTTTCTGCCTGCATGAGTCCTTGTGCAAAGTGACAGCGAGGAGGGTAAGTAAACTGCTGTGTTCTCTGTCAGATGGAGTTTAGTAAATAAGTGTAAATAAGGCTTACAGAGCCATCCACAAGTTTAGAAGGACTCGGCCAGAAATAGCAAGCTGACAGGGCAAGCTCTACTCAGTAGCATCACCCCGGTCATCAAGTTTTGTTCGTACATTTTTTTTTCTGTAACTAAAAACTCCTGGAAGAAAATGCCCATAAAGGTTCAGGAAGTGACCTGGAAGGGAAGGAGCAGGAAGAAAAGGCTCTGTGAAATTGCTGTGTCTCAGTCCTGGGATGGACAGCTTTATTCCCACCTACATTTCCTTTTATCTGTTTGTAAGGTGCTATTATTTTTTTTTTTTTTTTTTGCAGAAAGGCATGGAGGTTCATCTGACACTGAATGTCCTTCATGTTATATGTCTTTCATGCATAAGTTACTGTGGGCAATTTCTATTGTAAAAAGCAGCCAAAAATGGCTTGTTGTTAGATCTTCTCTCCAAGACCTTTTCACACAGGCCTTTGGGAGCACATGAGCCACCACCCTGGACACGTTTTGAAATGATGGGAATTTGGTCCAGGCTCCCACCTGACTTAAATCCAGATAAGTGCAGTCAGAGTGATGCTAAGCACCACTCCTGGAGTTGGGAATGAACCCTCGGGGCTTTGGAGTTCAATTCCTGCCCTTGGGGGTGTCTGTGCAATGAATTACTGAGAATGAGGCACATCTCAACCAATGTGAACCAATGAAAATTAGCTACATATTTAAGCTGACTCTCTAGGTTTCCGCCATAGATGAAGGAGATACATGGACCCCTCCAAAAGCTCATTCAACTCACTGAACTCACTGAGGCAGAGGGGTGAATGGCACTCTGTTTTGGCCAGTAAGCTGTGATTTCTCTCTGAGACTAGGTACAGATCTTCTAAATTAAGTGAGGTGAGAGAAATACCACCAAATTTAGAAAGCTCAGAGCATCTTCCACCCCGAGGCCTGGGGTCATCTTGAAGCAGTGCACAAGACACCCTGGGATGGTGTTTGATGAAAAATGCAGAAGAGATTATGAGCATCCTGGTACCTCACAATAGGCAGGAGTTTCTTAGCTAATGTCTTTGGTGAGACCAGATAAGCTCATATCGATTCACAGTGTGTCTGATGCAGCTGGGACGCTACAGGTTAACAGCTACTGTCATTAAAATTCAGTGGTTGAAAATGAAATAACCTGAAACCCGCTGCATTTCACACCACATGAAAGTGGGTATAACTGCAAAGGAGTAAGTTGAAGTTCATCTCGGTTTCAAGTGCTGGGCAATTTACAGTGCAACGTGGAATATTTTAGTAGGAAGGCATCAACTTGCTTCCAAATGTCGACTGGCCGCAACTTCATGGTTGTTAGTATATCTATTTTATTTTTCACTGTCAAATAATCTGTTCCTGTGAGTTCACCTATATTATGAAATACAGTGGCCATAACAGTGACAGAAACTACCAGTCAACTAGGTTAAAAATGGGCTTTGAACATCCCTCGCAACACAGTTACTTAGTTCCTTCCAGTCCCATATGTGTCTATTTATAGTTGCAGTTTTCCTCAGTTAATCATGAATCATGTCCTCAGTTAATCATGGTATTTGGCCCCCTGGGAACTGTATCCAATGTAACTCTTTTTTTTCCTTGTGAAATTGTTAATCTCGAAAGAGAATCCCCAAGTAAACTGATTATGATGCTGGTAGCACAGAATAAACTCAGACCTTTCATTAACCACTGCCCAAACCGCAACAAATTCTGTGCTGAATTTAGAAATATTGGAAGATCCCTGGTGCTTAAGGGAATAGTACACATGGCTTCAGGCATCAAGATGGTTAGTTGCTGAAAACAGACACCATCCATTAGTTAGCAGCAATGTGTGAACCACAGGTCCCCATTTGTGTTTTCAATATTTCTGCAAGGGACTTTTGCTGATATTGAAGCAAAGTCGTCAAGAGAACAGAGAATTTCCATATTTTAGTGAAATGATCTTAAATAGTATTTTGCAAATGGGTGTGTTACCTTTCCCATTTAAGTATGCCTAAGGATACCCTCTCCAGAGGGTCCAAACCTTCCCTCATCTCACTGCTCAGTGATGCCCCACTTGACACACACCAGGTGGGCACTAGCATGTCCACAGAGGTTTTTCTTTGAGAAGTGAATATGATTGGAAACTCCTACTGAAACAACAGATTTTTTTTTTCCGTGCCTCAATGCAGAAGCCCCAGCTGCTCAAAGGACCACATGGAGATGCTGAAATGACTGTTAGATACCTGGAGATTTCAATTTACTCTAGTCTTGGCCTTCTCCAGCCCTCTTTTGCAGGGAGCAAGGAAGCATTTTGTGAGAACAAATGTGGGCAGTTTGGTTTCGCATCTCGCAGAAAACAATAAGGATGTTGGAGTTTTACAGTTTTCTTGATCTTAAGGCAGAAACTTTCCCCTGCAAGACCTGCAGTGGGAATGCGAAGACCATTCTTCAGTATCCAGATGAAAATCCCAATATGCAGCAGCAGAGGCAAGCAAACAGTGTTCTCCCCTAGAGCCCTGAATGTGCCTTTTTAAAAGACTGTAGCAAACAACATATATATAATACACTGCAAACAAACAAAATAAGTGCTGTCTGCCACTGAGAGCAATGAGGATGGGGAACTCCTCTGCTTTGTATGTATGCCCTGTATCCAGCTTCCTGCAGATCCTCCATCTGAATGATTACAGTGACTCCTGTCCTCTGAATCAGCCTGAGCTAACATTGGCCATATGGGCAAATCGGTTGGGATCATGGGAGACTTTCTGGCCTATAAATAGCTGAGCTCCCCCGTTCACTCCTGGGTCCTTATATACCGAAATGTTGCTACACTCTTGGACTTCCTTGGAAGACAACCGACCGTTTCCCTCTTGAAGCAAGACCTGGAGTAGTTCTGGTAATATTTTTCTCCAAGGACTGCTTTGAACGGTGATATGGATGACACTAGACCCAGTCTTGCTCCCCACCATGGGTCTACTGCAAGAGCATCTCAAAGGGCTCATAGAAGAGCAAGTGTTGCATAGTGTGAACATTCTGGATCCAGCAAGGATAGGCAACATGGAAACAAGATGAGATTTGCTCACTGGCTAGCGATGACAACATCGCTCTGGGTAGAACTGTAAATAGAATAGAAGTCTGGCTGCTTTCTGCCAGTTGATTTTGCAGGAAGCTGCACCGCTTCCTTCAATATCTGCGCCTGCTGGTTCTCATTACGTGCTACTCAATTGCTTTGGAAACAAAATAAGAGTTCCATTAATAGCTCATTTCTCCCTCTTTTCTTCTGCATATTTCCAAAATTACTCTCAGATTATAAGTTATAGGATGATTTATAATTATTTTTAATGGTCAGGCACTCACTGGTTAAATAGATGATTTACCAGTAGCCTTATCCCTCAGGGAATGAACACCTAGCGTGTTGTATGGTTGCTCTGAGGAGCTTTGCTAGAGGTTGTTGTGCAGCAGAAATCCCCATGATTTACACCTTTCAAAACTCTGGATATGCATCATTTCACCATATTCTCACACGTTTTCTTCCTATAAGACATGAAAGGTGCTATGGACTGTTCATAGCAATAATCATTTCTTCCATGCTGGGTTAGGACCACAAGGTAGTCACTATGACTCCCTTTCCACTGCTGATGAATACATCCCTTCTTGAGGAGGTAACTTCATCCATACAATGTATTGGAGACCAGGACTGGAAAATGGACTGAGAGATAAATTACTCGACAGTGCGACTGCATCCTTGGAGATCATCTGTTTCTCAGTAACCCAAGTACTCTGAAAGATGAAGGAGACTGGGACAAAAGAGAAGATACTCAATGCATGTAGACTAATGAGCAAGCTCCATCTATCAAAGAAAAGTAAGGTGGAAATGATTGCTGCAGTAAACTTAAAATCACTCTACTATTCAGTGTCCTGTCCTCCCCCCAAAAAGAAAAAAACATAAATTGAATATGATTCAGAGAACATGAGGCGTTTCCACAGAACAGAATGTGAGGTATTTCCACAGCACTAAGAAGAATATCAATATGCATTTGTGCTGGTTGAGCTAGGATGTGCTAATAGATCTTTCACAGTTCAGAGCCCCAGCTCTGAGCAGCTTGGACAGAAGCGAAGAGTCCTCACAAATTATCACATAGTTGGATGCCTTTTGTGAGGGCTTTTCATGGGGTACTGCAGCCAACAGCATGGCAGGTGACTCTGGTTTGTCTTAATACAAGTATACGGTGTTTACTCGTCCAGCTACCTGTACCTGAGATGGTCATTGTGGCGATAAAGGGATGTCAGGATGCTCTCAATTTACTTAACCACTTTTGGGAAATGGGGGAACTTCAGGGTGTTTAAAAGGAAACAAAAGATTCTTTCATATACAAGAAAACCACGAGAGCCCTTGTAACAGACAGCAGTCAGGAACTGTTTTCCTTGACATCTCGAAAATTACATTGACTCTCCTCAGCATTCTATTTCATTGAATCTTAAATATCTGCATAAAGTTTAATGTATCATAGGACAATGCTTCATATCCAGGAAAAGAAAGAGGAAAACAAACCAAAGTGCACATCAGCATTGACTAGGATAATGAAGTAAGACAGTTCTTCACTCTTGTCTCACAAGATATTTTGGAAATGTGCTTACAGGATATTTTGGAAATATGCTTATGGGATATTTTGGAAATATGCTTATATAAATGCTGCCAAAATTTCCAAAAGGATCTCCAAAGTGCATAATCTGTAACGGAAGGGAAACTGATATCAATTATGCTCTTAGTAATCCTCTCAAAACATAATAACAACAGGCTTAATGACGTCAGCTCTATCTACCGTAGTGAAAAGACATTAAAAAGCAATCATAAAAAAAACACAGATCTCTACCTAATACTCTCTTCACTGGGATATAGGAAGGCAGATTGCTGTATTCTCTAAGGGGTTTCACTGAGCTAGTCAAGTAAGGAAAAAGCTAGGATTCCTAAATATGTTTTAGTTAGCAAACTGGTAATGCATGGTGCCTAACTCTCACCAAATAATATATTTGTCAGCTATATATTGGCTAACTAGTTACAGGCAAAGAAAGGAGCTTATATAACTGTTGGTACGTGGTTGTTCCCAGACTATTTTATTTCTTCTTCTGATTTTGTAATGTATAGTTAACTAACAAAATTTGCATTGTTCTGCTTCTTCTCCCTTACTGAGGAAATTGATGTTTTGAGCCTGAGGATACAGAATAGCAAATGCCGCATATGATTGTGCAGTACCTGCATGTTCTTTAGTTCTTCTAACGAGAAATAGGATGTATCTAGAATGAGACTAAAGAGGATTCAAAACCAGCAAGTGTAAACATACAACAACCAACACTCAGGCGTAGTGTTCAGGCATTGTATGCACTCAGGCATACAATTCAAGAAATCATAGTGAAATTGAGTGCTTATTCACAAAAGCAAAAATATTTGGAAAACAATTTTAATGGCTTAACCAATGTCAGTTTTAGATAGAAAAAAATACATCTTTATATGCCTATTTTTAACAGAATAAATAAGTATATATCAGGATGTATAGCTAGCTGAGCTGTTAGAAGATTAGAATCTCAATCTCATGGGAAAATCAGTAGCTCTGAATTCTTTTTGTTTGATTGTTTGTTTTATAATATGAATCTGTAATGTAGACCTATTTTTTGATTTTTACCTCTCAAATAAATTTTAAAAAAGCATCACATTTTGCTTTAATGAGAATATATCGCAAAACTATTTCAACATTTATCTTTTGCTTGTCTTCTAATATTCCATTTTGATTAGGCAAAACCATAAAAATATGAAATTAAAATAAGATAGTAAATATAGAATTAAATTTCAACATAAATGCAGAGTAAAACAAGAACATAATAAATAAGCACATACCCTGAAAGAAAATTGGATAAACAATATATCATAAAATACATTTCCAATGGAGTAAGTTCACAACTAGATGCTAAAATGTTTTATAGAAAAGATATTTTAAGCAACATTGAATTGAAATTATTGAATTTAAACGACAATGAATTGAACATAGCATTTAAAAAAAAGGTTGAAATTCTGATGACTTTGTAAATCATAACGGAAAAATGTTATGCCAAAATCCTGTAAAACAAAGCTAATATATTTTGAAAAGCATATGAAAAGCATATGAAAAGCAAAATGGTTTCAGATGACATACAAGGGCCAAAGGGGTAACAAGACTATTTCCAGCTAATTTCAGATGGGAAAACAGATGGGATTGTTTCTTGTTGTTAGACTTCTGCGGTCACAGTATCTCAAGAGCTGAATTTGAATGTCTGAGTTCTTCTAATTATTATTATCACTACTAAAATTACTGTGACAGGATCCACAACCCCAAATTATAACTTACTATTCTGTGCATTATGTGAAGAAGAGGAAAAATTTATGATTTCCTGAAAAACCTCCAGGATATTAGATGTATGGGGTGCACTCTCCTAGGTGCTATTTAAGAGTTCCCATTCAGTCCAAGGCATCTACACAGGGCTAGTAGATATGATATAACACCAACCATGCTCTTCTAGGATGTCAGCTGAATCCCAGTGTGATTTTTCAGGAGTATTTCAAGTACCACTACATTTTCAATCAACTAAATTCCATATTATTTAGAGTGGATTTAGTGTTAACTCTAAGTGACATCTGAAGGCTGACAATACAGTCAGTGAGGAATCCATGCAGTTTAGGCTGTGACCTGACCTGCTGTAGGCATCTATTTTATGAATTTCATAAGAATCACTTTAGAAAATTTTACAAATTTCTCCCTAAACTCTACTGCCTGCACAGGAAGCCTTGGGTGACATGCTCAGATGGAGATACTTGAGTTGCTGATGCCTATGTTCAACAAGATATTTTTCCTCCTGATGTTCATAGCATCAAAGGGAGTGGAGCCAGGTGCCCCTGAAGGGTTTCATGGCTCCTGGGAACTCCAGAGGAACTTGTTAACAGTCTTTCAGAGCACTTGGTTCACATGAATGGGTCAAACTGTCTCCAAGACAGCCCTAGTCTTGACCATGTAGAGTTTAGCCATGAAGGACTCCATAGCAGACAGCGTACCACCCCTTGGGATAGCATCTTTCATATGACATGATGCAAAACGTTGAATTCTGAGTGACCAGAACTGCTAGTCACCTAGAAGATGACAGGCTGTCAAATGCTATTTTTTGTTATGTCCTTACTTGCTCTTCAGATCTGCAGGTGTGTGCATCCCTTAGTGAGGAGTGCTATGAAGAAAAAGGCTGCACAGGACACCAGAGTTTCATTGCCGACAGTGGTAGGTATCACATGGTATAATCCCACTGCATTGATTCAAAACCTTTCATCTGCACTTACACAAGGACTGACAGATCGCTAAAGGTTTGGATACATTTTCACAATGCTTCTTTGCTTCAGTCCTCATTTTTATTGTGATTGCACTTTAACTGTCCCTCTGTCTAATCTGATTGTCACTTTTTCCTGCTAATAATGTTTTAGTCTGCTTGCCAATTTCAATGAAATTTAAAGAATGACTCAGTGTCCTAAGAATTTGTTCTTAGAAATGTACAGGAGAGAAAGTCTACACTTGAAAGCCTATATAGGGCAAGGTTTCAGCATGAGCACCAGAATTATCTGTTCCACCTGGCCTGGCAGCACAATGGTCAATAGCTGTGCACCTCTGATGGCTTTGCAGAATTGCTGTCTGCTATTCTGTTTCATGGATGTGCAGGACTGGAGACTTCAAGATCTTGAGATGTGAGATGTGAAAATGTTTTCAAGTCTGAGGACTAGGAGAGGACCTGAATGTATCACATTAGATGGAGATAATTCTGTTCATTGGAGGGAAGATGAGACTATTGTCGCAGGATTGCTTGTAGAACACAGTGTGCACAAGTTGGTGAAAAATCTGTCTCCTTTCAATTCTGCTTCTCAAGAATATAATATTTGAATGGCTTGCAGTCAAGAATATTCATTGTTCTCTTTTCAGAATTCAGTGTTGTGCTGACTGTTATGTCCTGGTCCGCAAAGCTGTCCACTTTGATCTTCTTTTAGTGTTCATTTATGCAGCTAATATGAGTGTTTTCTAATCAATGCTGCTAGATTCCTCTTTAATTGATATTGATGAGGTAGAACAAGAATAGCATGGCCCAGTAGTAACATTTCCCTGTGAGTATCTGTTTGAAGGAAAAAAGGTGAGCTTGTAAAATGGAAATCATCGTGAAATGAAGAACCTCAGTTGACCCCTTGTTTCTGCTCAATAAAGAGTAGAGACACTCCACAGTCATCACATGGAAATGGAAAAATAATTTAACTAATTAAGAAACCAGATATACTAAGAGAAATGGAATCATAAAGCTGAGCAAGTCTCTGTGGATCTTTGGACATCATACATCCCGCCTTTCCTTCAGCACCGAACCTTTCAGAGAGCTGTTTTTTATGAGTGACTGTTGTAATGCTGGCTGAGACTGTCTGGATGAAATATTCCACTCCTCCCTGTTCAATGGACCTACCTCACTGGAAAATATGGACAAAGTGGAATTTATACCAGTTACTCTTAACTCTGAGACCACAATGCAGGTGAAAATTTTGAAGAGTCATCCTTCATAGAGAGGCTGACCACAGTGTTATGGATCTTCTCCAGCACCGCCAATCTGTTGTCAACCTTTGTACCAGTGAAAAATTCCACTAGTGTGGAATTCCTGGAAGTAGATATATATCAATCTCTCTGCTGTAGCTGTAGAGTTAATATATATTGACCAGAAATTAGTGATGACCATGGAAAATGATTGAGCCATAGGTATTTTAGTTCCCATAACTTGTGGGGGATCCCAGTAGAGTGTTTGGAATGTTGACTGTCCAAGGATGTATTAGTTAGAGACGGATTAATGCTGTTCTCTGCTAGAAACAACTCGGGACTGGTCTGTTGACTGCTTTGGTGGTGGTAGAGTCATACAGAAGAGTCCTGCGTGGTCTTGTTTTGGTTCTTGTGGCAGACCCAGCTGATCCTCAGCCAGGGCTTGTTGCCTTGCTCATCTTCCCAGATGACATACTGCTACTGCATTCTCATAACTTCCACTCCACCTTTTTCTGGGAAAGAGAATTTAAGGGTTGGAGTTCATACACCTTCTGCTTTGTTGGAGAGGAATTAGGTCTCCTAACTAGGTTAGTTTGTTGGAAAGAAGTTAGTTCACATGACTAGTGCTTTGATGTCTCTCGTATGAGGGAGAGCTAAGAGACATCATCGTGGAGCGATAAAAGCCATGAATAGCTTCTGGATGAAGTCCTCAAGCTTCATGATTCAGTGTTGAACACCTATGTACATCACAAGTGGTTTGGGATTGCCAGTTGCAAGGTTTTATGAAATAACTCCATGAGTAATAAATTTACTTACTTTGAAAAAGCTAAACCTGTCTTTCTCTCTCCATCTTTAGATCTGAAATCTTCCTGACCTATCAATTTAGATGTCAGGATAAAAGAGAAAAGTCAGAACTTTGCATTGTACCACTGAGAAGTTTGACTCCATCTTTTGTGCACCAATCAGATATCTGTTCACAGTGACAAAGTTTGACCCAGATTTTCTCTTCTCCAGACCAAAGAGTCCTAATTTCTTCACATGAGAAATGCTTCAGTCCCTTAATCATCTTTTCAGCCCTTCATTAGCCTCAATCCAGTATTCTCGTCTATATTTCTCATGTACTAGAGAGACCTTGAACTTCTGACACTGAGACAAGGACACTTGGGGACAGCAAAGTGCAAGCGGCTTCAGTGGGCTGCCCATCTACAAGTCTTTACATGCTTAAAAGAATGAATGCCAAGAGTGCTCTCGCTGACTGGAAAACTAGATGTTAGCATATCAGACTCACCAGAGTTCTGGTCTGGTAAAACAAACACTGATTTTCCCTCTTGACTTCACAAAGAGAGGATCGGGCAGTGTATCGCAGACAAAATGGAACTGTTCAAATGAAACTACCCTGACAAATAGCATCCTTTCTAAAATGTAAATTAACTGTTTTTTCCCATAGTAATACAAGTCACAGAGCTAAAATCATAGCTTTTCCTTCAATTTGTTTCTTTTATTTAATTAATCTGATTTAATTTAATCAATCATTTGTTTTTGGAGCTGTCTTTATGAATCTGTTTAAGTGTGTTGAGTGCTACTTCAGAAGCAGAGATTTGCTGTCCTTATCTATTTTTCTCTCCCAGTTTTCACTGTGCCTAATGAGGTGCATAATCTAGAGTTTAGCAAATTCTTTGTGTGTTTTTTCTTGAGCAGACAATGCAATCTACTTGAATAAAGACTGATTAAAACTAATCAGAGACTTGAAGATTTACTTTGATAGAAAGACTGTAAGACTACAGATTCCCTAAACAAGTAAAAGTTAGCAGGAATAGTTCTTGTCTAATAGTCAAGAGCTGAGCTACATTACCTGATAGACAGACTTTCTTTCTACATTATCATGGTTGCAACGTTATTGTAAATAATGAAGATATAGAGCCATGGTGTCTCGGCATCATCAGAAAATGGCAAAGGTTGTTTGTTATTCTGGATGATGATGAATGAAGTTCAGGCAAGAGCTGAATAGGGGCTGCCAGGGGAAGAAATAGGGTTGAAAGAAGAAGAACCAGTGGCAGCAGACTTCTTCTCTGGAGATCTTCAAAACCCACTTGGACACAGTGCCACTCTAGGAGACCCTGCGTGTGCAGGGAGATTGGACTGGATGATCTCTAGAGATCCCTTCCAACCTTAAGCATTCTATGATTCTATGATTCACGGAGAGCCCTGAACCATCAAGTTTGTTTCTACTGTTTGGAGGAAGGAGAGATGTGAGAGCAGTAACTGATCCTTGGAGAAGTGATGATGGGAGCATCTTTGGCCATGCTAAAAGCAGGGGATGCTTTGGCTTCCTACCTCTAGGAAGAATAGGAAAGAATACACATGTGCACTGATGACCTGACGGTCTTTGATAGTTTCTTTTCCTCATCCCATGCTCCTCTCTCATGCAAGAGATGGAGCCACGGTCATGCACAGAGGGAGGAGAACCATGAGGTCAGTGGTAGCTGGTTGGGTGAGAACATTTAACAGGGCTCTCCCAGGCACCACATCCTGCCAGATGGCATCCCACCAACTACAGCACTGAGCCGTGTCTCCTGCTATGTGCTGGGAGCCCATATGCCTAAGGCAGTAGATTGATGGCCCAGATGGCCGCAGTGCAGAGGCAGAACAGTGCTGGAAATGAGTGGTATGCAGGCCAGGCTGCTGGGTAAAGTGAGGTGAGAGTCAGCAGGATGGCTCTCTTCTTCAGTATATAAGATTTGACAGGTCTGAGAAACCAGTGTGCTCCCCAGCCACAGACCGAACAGGACCTGCCAGCTGGTCCAAACTGAAAAATGAGGTAAGTTTGTTGGGATATCCATGAAACAAGGGGGCTTATCAGAAACTCAAGGGTCAGAGCTTACCACTTACCAAAACTACTATTGAATGGGAGTGACTTGTAGGTACCACAATGGAAAGAAAAAATACTATACAGTATTGCCTAGAGTGTTTTGATTGTCTGTTCTGAGTCCAATTGTCCTTATCACTATGTTAAAGTTCTTGGGGGTATCTTGATAAAACACCTTATGGGGCTGGTACAAGTGATAACTTTATTGTAATAATTAATTAACATTTTAAACTTTCAAAACATCACATCACATCTAGAATACAGCTGATTCCATCACACTACACACTTCTTTTCCTTAGTATTATTTAGTATGATTTAAAGTATTATTTATTTTGATTTAATTATCTTGAGGTTTTCAGACCTGTCATCAGGACTCTGCCAAGTGCGGTGAGTGACACAGCAAAGTCTCAGCAGAAATTCCTTCCCTATGCATTACTCTTTATCTTACTACAGATGACTTCAGCTGTAGAGTTGGACACAGTCCATCTGCAGTAACCTTATCATCCTTTCACGTCATGCCTTGTAAGGAAGGAGGAGCCTTAGGAAGCAGGAGAAAGGAGGAAGGAGCAAGAGTCTTTGCGCTACAGGGCCCTTTTTGTTCCCTCATTTCCCCTCTGCCTGCCTTTCCTGCTCTATTTCAAACCTTCTTTCCACTTCACTATCACAGACTGCTCTGAGAAAAAAAAAGAAGAAAAAAAAGAAAGAAAGAAAAAAGATAAATAAAAGATGGAGTCCTTAATCATCCTCCATCAGGACAAGGGCACAAAGGATAGTATATAAAGAGGAATGGAGACCACAAGACCAAGCTGCGGGATTCCAAAGAACAAATGAGGGAGGATGTGATCTAGGATCTAGGTTTCTTCTTGAGGTAAGCACCCTGGCAGCATGAAACACCCTTGTGTTCTGCTGCTAGAGTTTCATCTACATGGACAGAGACCTCAGGAGAAAGACAAAGTGAACAGGAGTTCACAAGTCAAAACGAAAGAGGGAACCACAAGTGAGGCATATAGGAAGACAGAGGCCACATCACATCACCTGAAATACCATCCAGATGTCCAGCTGAAGATTTCAAGTGCAGTCTGTCCATTCTTCTATCTGTTAAACATGCCTCAGCACCTTGGGGAAGACTCTGGAGAGTTTGTGCTGCAAAGACCTGAGTAGAACTAGTAAAGCCAGAGGCTCTACAGGTGAGTATATTAGACGATTGATGCTAGCCTAGAACAGGACTCAGTAGAGGTGAATCAATGCTGAGTTTTCTAGGTTGGTGCTAGTACCATTAATATGGGTATCATCTCGGTTGTCCCTTGTGGTAAAATGTCTTGTAGAATCAGTTGGAAGGTCTGAGGTCTGCTACTTAGATTCTTCTCCCAATTAGTTTAGATCCAGCTTTTCACAGGAAGCAAAATTCAACTTCAAGTCTTAGGAAAGCGAATTGTCATTTAAAGTTTAATAATATTTTTAAGGAACTTGGCAAAAAACTGCATGTAATCTACAGACATGTTAGCTAATGATAGCCCTATTCTGTTTAAACAAGCCATTAGAGAGGCCAACATTGCTATGCATTAATAATGAACACATTCCTTATCATATGGGAAAAGTGAGAATTTATAACACTTGCGTACTATTTCTGGAGGATTTAAAAAAGTCACAACACTTGAAGTTGTCCCAAGTCCTGTTTCAGGAATGTGAATGAAGTATTTCATCTTCCTAAAGCAGGAACATGCAGTACTTAGCATTTCCAATGGGAGTTTATTTTAGTCTAATTTATTTTCAACAGCTTTCCCCTCATGTTGAGTGCTCTGAGAAGAAATAAAGAGAATACATTGCTGCTGGAGACAAGGGATAAAACAACATCAGCAAAAAAAAAAAGATGGGTTCATTGAATCAACCCTTTTGGTGGTTGGAGATTTCAGCCAGTGGAATAGGTACAGGATAGTTAGTGATTCCAGGTGTGAGAGGTGTGTTTTGTCAGTAGATTATAACAAATTATAACTGCTATGTGGTAGAAAGTAAATTTAGATTTCAGAATCACCATACAGAATGGCTTAGAGATATAAAAGCTGCAGTTCCTTTCACATGCCAAGAGTCAGCCAAATCTTTGGTATTTAGAGCATCATATTTTTAATTTGAGCTTCATTAGAAGGAAAACATTAAAAAAAAAGAGAGAGAGAGAGAGAGAGAGAAAGAGCTGATTTCCTTCTTTTTGCTTTGTTTTCTCTTCTAATCAAACAGAAATAAATAAGAACTTTTCCCAAAAATTTTAACCATGAGAAATAGATTAATCTCATGTGCAGACAGGTCTCGGTTAAAAGGCATGTTGCTGGATGCTGGTCATGGGCATAGATGAGACCTTCTGATAAGCAGGAGTCTCCCTGTTTTTATGAGATTTTGTTTTGCAATGACTAGGTGGTATAAGAGAGGTGGAATGTTATTTGGATCTAGTGCTATATGTTTTCTTGTGTCCTTGTTTAGTTGTCTTTGTTTAGTTAGGCATGTTACCTTTTTCTTAGTAACTGTTTTTCTGGAAATCCTTAAAAATAGTCAATGTCTGCTTTTGATACATTCTATTTCTCCTGGATGACTGCTAACACTCTGCAGTTGATTATGATAAATGTTCCTAGTGCAGATAATCTAACCATTATGTTTGCAGGTTGTCAGCTTGAAATCTAACAGTTTGGCCTACTAGTCGTGAAAGTTTGATACTCCTGTGTCTGGCTCTTACAATTATCTTAGGATCCTGGCAGATGTTGGCAGTAAGATATTCTTCTTTTAATCCTCTGAAGCTGTGATTTGGACACAAAATCTTACATTCAATATTAGGTTCACTCACTGATCACTTCAGTTGGCTAGTGTTTTTTGCCCTTTATTTCATCATTTTTGGAGATTTTTCTCTACTTGTACTTTTTTTTTTCTTCTTTTCCACTTGACTGTGCTCAGCAAAGCTGATTGTAACAGTGATGACACAAAACCCCTCTCCATAAGCTACGCTTTTAAAAGCTCACTCTGAAAACCCTCTGCAAGGAGTGAAGGCTGCTTATTCACAGTGCTTGTTGGAGGCATTTGAATAGACACAGCATCTTCTTACTCTTTAAAGACTCTGCAAGCAAAGCAAAGAACACAGAGTCCAGGGTTAATGGTGGTCATGAGAATTTTTAGGTTGCCACCATATGAGTAATATTTCAAAAAAGAAAAGGTCTTTAAAAGATTTAACAGGACAGCTGTTGTATGTCAAGGTCAAGGAATATAGAGTAGTTTGTAGAATAAGATAGATGAACACCTTTTTTGTTTTTTTTTCTGCCATGTCCTAGATGCTTCTTACGTTATTAGACAAAGAAGAAGTCAACAGTAAAGCACAGTCTACTGAGCTGACTTTGACTCAGTTCACATGTGCTGAATGAAAGCTCAGGTGGTTGCACACCTCAGTATGAACAAACTGATATGAGCAAGCTTCCTCCCACCAATGTCAGGTACATTGCCACCCACAAAAGATCCGAATCACCAGCAAATCCCTCTTCAGTGAGGGATATCTTCCGTGGAGGCTGCGGAGGCAGGTAAGGACACCTGGGCTCCAAACTTAGAGAAAAGATTAAGGCACAGTTTTTGAAGTTTCCAGGTGCACACTGAAGCACAACCAATCCAAGTCCTCTCAGATGTGCCGCCTGTGGCATTCCTAGTGTACTTCAGATTTAAACTGCAGTCTTTAAGTCAGTAGCTTGTGCTTTTATAAATAATGGCAAACGCTTAACCTGACAAGCATAATGGGATGGAGGCAGCAATCATCAGATTTTTACCTATGTAGAGGCCAAATTTTTCTTCTGAGCCCATTTATCACATATTACCTCCAGTGAGCTGGTAAACATCTCTCCAGATCGAGGGCAAGCAAGTCCATGCCCACATTCCTCCAGGAAATCTTGTCTTGACAAAAGAGCCTTGTCCCAAAGGATGCTCAATGACTAGACTCCCTCTTTTCCACAGAAAATGAGAGTGCTGACAGCAATGTATCTTGGCTATTAAAGTGGAGTTTTCTTTGCAAAGTGAGTCATGGTAGGGAATAGAAAGTCCTGAATCACTATTGTATGAAAAGCATGGTACACACCTTATGGTACATGCATTATGGGACTGGCAAAGTTCTAGTAAGCCTTCATGTATCTCAGAAATAGATGATACTTTAGGCAAAATTATATGGCCACTGGCTTTTCAATGGACCTGTCCAAGAGCTTTATCTGGCCAGGTCTAGTTTTCCTCTAGGTTACCTACACTCAGATGATTTCCCTAGAAGAAATGTTCAAAAAGAAGGAAATCCAAGGTGGACAGTAATATCCAGTCTCAAGAAGTTTTCTCCCTGATTGCCACATCAAATTCTTGTGTGCTGTGCTCTGAAATGAGTTTGAAACTGTTTATCTACCCACGGAAGAGATAAGGATTGGAAGAAAGTGGACAGAGACCTTTCTCCACACTCTCTTCTCCAGGCCTCCACAGAGAACTGAAGAGCTTGTTTCTTGGGCTGACAGAAGAGTTTGGCACCTACGACCTGTTTCTCTGCTCAGCCCTGTAATTTCATGCTCTGATTTTACCAGAAACAAAATATTCTGCAAATTATACTACACTAATAGGGTAGTCTTTTCTAACTTCATTTTGTGGGAGTCTCCTAGCTTGCTGTTTAAAGCTTGCTTTTATGGACATCTGGAAGATAGGGTTCCAAAATTTTGGTTCAAGTCATATGCCACAAATCCATATGCATCTACTTCAGTCCTGCTGTTTTGGTATTCACCAATGCAGTGTGAGGGACTGAGTTAGATGAGATGGACAGAGAATAGAGTCCAATTATACCAGAGCTCCTGCATTAAGTAACCTCCACCCAAAAAATGTCTTTCCACTATGGCTGTGAATTGGCCTCTGCTCATCTCTAACCCCAGGAGGGATCCCAGTGCTCTCCCATAGGATTCTTGGAGGTTTCCTGACTCACGCCTCAGCAAAGCATGGTGAGGGGCTGATCTGAGATGTGCCAAGGAGACTTGTCTGCGTTGTTCATCACAAGGACCACCCCACTGCCTTCTTAACAATAGCCTCCCTTTTCCCACCAGCGTTGGACATCCCTCCAAGATGTGCACATAATTTGCATCATTCTCTCACCACCACCCCTTGTCACCTTGGAAACCATCAAAATGCCATTTTGGCCAGCAGTCAGCAACCCTGCTTTTGGGAGGAGAATAAACAATCCAACAAGGGGATTAAACATACCAGACCCCCCAACTTATTGCAAGATGTTTGTGTGTCTCTCATTATTCTCTCCTCTTTTTTTTTTCCCTCTTCCCCTGGTCCTCTCCCATCACTTCTCCTCCCCTCTGTTTGGTCCTTTTGTGCTCAACATCCTTTTCCTTTCACAAAGACCCAAAGACCTAGTGTGGAGGCAGAAAGAGGAAATGCTGAAAACAAAATCCATCTCTCCTCCCTGACACTTGAGCTACTGGGGAAGGGAGGTGTTGGCATGAGGAGGGTGTTTTCTTCCCCCTTCCTCCTTTTTTCTTTCTGTATATCCTTTTTTTCTTTTTTTCATTTTTCTTCCTTGCTGTTGATTTGAAAGCAACTGACAATAAAACCTGCAAGCAGAGCACTGCCCTTTGCTCTGCCACCAAGCTTTCCTTCACTTGCATAAGCTGCTCTCATTGCAGCGTATTGGAAGAGGAAGGTGAAAGATTTTGTCTCCTTGTATCTTGCACATGCTTGAATCACTGATGTCCCTTGTTGGAGCAGGCCACTTCAGGAGTCTAGCTGGGATGGAAATCTTCCACCCTTACCATGACAGGAGCTTCACGTGGAAAATTATGTGGAAATTATATGGAATTATGTGAATTATGTGGAAAATTATTTGTCCTCCTAAATCCAAATGTGAAGCCAGAGAGAGCTGATGGAACATGGGGCAAAGTTTGCATTTGGGATATTTTATTATATATCCGAAGAGAGGACTGTCAAATTATTTGACACTTTTCAAACACAAGTCTAACAACAGTGAATAAAACAGCATCAGGTAAAAGAGAATCTTGTAGGATGTGAATTTGCAGCTGGTCTTATTTTTGGACATGTGTTTTTGCTGGAGAATGTTTTTTTTTTTCATTCTGGTTTCAGTGCAGAGTGTTATTTACATGAGTGAGAACATGCCGTAAAACAGTTGAGCTCTCGCCTCTGAACGGCTCTGAGGCTTCACAGAAGTGTTCATTAACACTGCAGTTGTGCTCTTGAGTTATCCCTGTGTGAGCTATGTACTGATGCCGGGGCTCAATTTTTCTAACTTAAGCCTGGCGTCAGTGACAGGAGAGAGGAGCCAACTATAAAAACTCGTGTGATGGCAGGGTGTGGGTGAGACCCTCTAAGTGCTCCCCTGGCTTTACTTCTGGATAAGTGATGTAACCAGATGGGGAGCTAAACCCTCCTGCTTTCCTGCTTTCCTACATCTCATCTGGAAGTCTCTCCTGTCCTTGAAGTAGGGCAGCCAACTCCCATGAGAGTTATACTGAGGTCCAGGCTGAGTAGTCAACTAGTCATTCAAAGAGCTTGATGGGGAACAGAGGACAGAGAAGCTGATGTTAATCCAGATACCATGTCTTTGCCATGGCATGCAGCCATGCCAGCAAATAAACCCTCCAACTCATATGTTTATTTCTGCTTTTGGCATGTTTGTGCTATGAACTCAGAGTTGTTTGCTTTGGGGTTAGATCAGGGTTAGAGAGCCCCAGGAAAGTGTTTAGGTTGAAGACCAAAAACACCAGCTACGAGGAGTTATCTCCTTCTGCAGCTTGCTCAAGACCACCTCTGTGAAGGACCAGCCTTGCTCCAAAACTTGGTCAGTTGTGGTCTCAAGAAGTATCCCTGGGTGCTCTGGAACCTCTCCTTCTGCCCTGGATGTCACCCACAAAGGGTGATTTCCAAAATCACAGATATATGAGATAGGACTAATGCTGAGCCTCTGCCTGATCAAAAGATCAAAGTCTGTCTGGCTGTCAAGACGTGTTTTGCACTGTAAAATAAGTCTAAAACTCAGTCTCCCATTACCAGCAACTGCCAATATC
>JAWLRI010000795.1:1893981-1923133 GCA_034781795.1 Crypturellus tataupa
AAGGAAAGGAAAGGAAAGGAAAGGAAAGGAAAGGAAAGGAAAGGAAAGGAAAGGAAAGGAAAGGAAAGGAAAGAAAAGGAAAGGAGAAAGGAAACATGAGGAATAAAAGTGCCATCTGTAAGGCACAAAAATTGCATCAGTTAGGGATGAGCTGGGCAGTGGGACAAGGAGGGGACAGATGCCCTCCTTCCGCCAGTCTGCACATCTAGCGTCCTCCCTCCTTCCCTGCCGATCCCCGGCACGCTCCGGTGCCGTCACCACTCCGTCTTTCTCTCCCACTCCTCCTGAGGTGCCTTTCAGCGCTGCCGCGGTGGCAGGTGAGTCAGTGCGACAGCTCAGGCATGGGGCAGCCCCCTCAGCTGCCGAAATGCCAGCCAATCCCCCAACAGACTCTAACCCACTATTATAAGGGAATGCAATGCATTTTTTTTTTTCCATCTCTCCTTCAGCTGGCACTGTGAGTCAGTAATCAAGACTTCTTTGTTATTTCATGGGGTAGTGCTGCTGGTGGGCACAGCTACGCGGGGCGGATGAGCTGGATCCCACCACAAGTCCTTTATTTCTTCCCTGCCCTGACTGAGAAAGTCCCAGTGGCTGCAGCAAGGGCAAGAGCAGAAGGAGGCAGCCCCGCATCGGATGTTCGTGTGCTCCCCTCTGTCTCCTAGGGTTCTTAAATAGCCAACAAGCTCCTTCCACGTTAAAGATAATTGTCCAGCAAAGATCTAGGGGCTGGGAGGGAGCTGAAGCCACTGCAACAGTGGCATCCTGGAGGAGCTGGCGAGCAGCAAGCATCACGTCAACCCCTTTGATTCGTAGCCCGGTGCTGGGGTGGGCTGGAAGAGAAGGAGCAGGGGAGGGAGGAGGACACAGAGGAGGAGCAGGTGGGATGCAAGGGATTGGAAATGTGTTACAGGCAAGGAAAAGGGATGCAGAGTCCCATGAAGGGCAAGGGGACTGCCAAAGGGTGACGGGGAGCAATGAGTTGGTCAGGTCTCATGTTCTAAGTCTCGAAACTGACTCCTACCATGTGTTCCAGCCAGGGGCTTTTCCAATCTTTGGCAGTAGCAGTTTGAAGTAAAGGGTGGTCCAGCCCCAGAGATGCCAGAGCAGATGCCAAAGCACTATGAAGGCAGAACAAATACACTGGAGTGCATCCCCAGTACTTCAGCCCCTCCATGGTGCAGGGGCTCCCTAAAGAAGAGCTGGTGTCATTGCACCAGATAGCTCCGTGTGGATTTTTATTATGGGAATCTACCCAAGCACTTCTTTAATCCACATAAGATTCTAGCATGGGTGGTATCTTCCAGTAAAGACCTTCCACAGCTTAGCACAACTTCTGTTGTGTGCAGAAGCGTCTCCTTGTGTTGGCTGAACATGTATTGAACAGGTTTCCTCCTTATGTTACAAGGGAAAGTGAATGATCGCCTCCTTATTCACTGTCACTGGAATTTTCATGATTTTATAGCTTGCTCATCTCCCCCCTCAGTCTTTGCTCTTCCAAGATGAATAATAATCAATATCTCATGGTGGTCTTCCCCACAGTCAAGGGTGACCCATGGCAGATGAAGTGGCAATAGTGTCTGCCATGGCTATGGTACCTGGTGTGGTCCCATTGGGTGGTAGAAGAAGGAGTTCAGATGGGCAGGCTGGTGGACACAGTTTCAGGCCCACAACCCAGTCTTGGGGCAATTCTGGCTACGGTAATTGGCATGGATAAAACTGTGCAGAGAAGAAATTGTGTGGGTAGGGTACAGTCAGAGAAGAAATGGCAGTGGGAAAAACATGAAATGATATGACTTAAATATGAAGGAAAAGAAAAATGTAGGAAAGGCTCATATATTTTTTCTGTCCTTAAAATTGTATAAATGCTCCTTCTCCTGCACCAGTTAGGCTCTTAGGCAGTTTCTCTTCCCACTTTTCCTGTTTGTGTACACATGGATATGTGTAAAGATCTATGTGTGCGGCCAAAGGGAGAAGAACCATTGTCCAGAGCTTTCAGGAAACTGCTAGTTTGTGACTTCACATTTGGCTTAAGCGGCTTCCCGCTAGGTACCAGAGGATACATCATCCTTCCCACAGATATTGAAAGAGAAGAGCTCACTTTCCCTCTCTGCTTGATGATTATTGTCTTTTCCATGTTAATGAAAAGCTTTCCTTTCAATAGTGAGTTTGTAGTATCTCCACAGTAATCTCTCTCCAATGTGGACTTTCCAACAACTAATAAGAGTTGGCATGAGATAGACATTCCTTTAAGAGGGAGTGCTAACAAAGTCTCTTTCCTCCAACAGGATGTGTTATTTCAGGTTTTTTTGAAATTAGTTGAAGAGTTCAGGAGTTTCTAGGGAGAAGAAAAAGACTATCAGAGTCTCAGCAGTGTGAGACTCTCTGGTTTCCAGAGAAGATGAGTCTTAAAACTCATGGAAAGGAGGGACTGTGAAGAGAGAAGACAATAGTGAAGCTACTGCAAAGGATGGGAGAGATTACCTGAGGCAGGAGTTGTTAAGGAGGAAGAAAGGGACAATAAAATGGTGTGGGCAGGGTAACCTGTGTGAAATAAAAGACTTTAAAGAGTATAGAGTGCAGGAGGAGCAGAGGAAGGAGATAAGGAACAGCAATACATAACCCTCCATAGGAAGTTAGCCATTGCATGTCAAGAGGCCTCAGCGTAAGTTTTGGTCTTTGGTTCTATTCTAGGGGGAAAATATACACTTCGTGTTGCTCTAGTGCTGAAATGAGTATTTTTATTACAGTATATTTTTAGTTAATTGTACATTGATTTGCTTTTTTATTCCAGAATAGAGATTAAGAAACAATTGATAGTGTGTTGAAATTATTAACTTCTGCCGCTGCTAAACTGTACAGAGCAGGAAGAAGATCTTAATGGAAAATTCTTTGTGTCTCTCTCTGAAGGACTAGTGGTATTTTTTCAATCATCTACAGAATTATTCTAAGGAATAACTCACTTAATCTTGCTTTTTCATGACAACAGTCTAATACATACTTATGCTCAATAACATCATGCTCCAGGGGATATCAGTGACACGAGCAGAGAAGAATCTGTGGTTGTGTGGCCTTTGAGCACAGTTCAAGAGTGGACCTACCTTGATTTCTTTCAAAAGACTCTTTCAGTAAATAGTCCGTTTTTATAGTTTTATTACTTTCTTCCTCTATACTTCCATCTCCTATGCAGACACCAAAAATGTTTTTTCTATTATTTTGCTATAAGTTACTGTATGCAACTAAGAAGCTGTAATCACACTATGAAGGGCAGTATTTTTATTAGGTATGATGTTATGGGGATGCATATCTATACCCAAGCTTCTGAGGATGACAGGGTTTAAAGGGCAGCTCTTTCAAGATACAGAAGCAGCTATTAAACTTCCAGGAGTATTCTTAGTATTTATATTATTGGACAAGATGTGAATGCATTGTGCTTTGTGTCACTTTAAAATACTTAGGCTGAGATTTCTTTTCCCAGGGAACCTACAATCTAAGACAACAAGATGAACACGTTGAAAAGGATGAAAAGAAAGGCGAAAAGTAAGGACAGGAGGCTTATTATCCTTCTTTTAGTGATGAGGATTTGAGTTTTCAGTAGGAAAGGTCAATCTCTTTTAGGTGTGACTCAGCCCAGCTTAGATCTGAGTCACTACTCATGTCCATCTCCCTCTGTTGAACACAAAAGAAGTTGAAGACAATGTACCTCCATCCATAGACATCCTGAGATGTCTCTTTATGTACCATATCCTTAATATTTGCATGAGGCTCACTCAGTTAAGTGAGGTGAAGACAGGCCTGTAATTTCCTCTAGGTTTCTCTGTGCATCCTTAGATGCCTTGAAAACACTGGTATTAAACCTTCTTCCCTGAGGTGAAGCAGGAATCCTGAGACTGACTGAGGATTTCCTGAGTCACTGTCCAGTGTCTGGATTTCAAGAGCTATGTCTAATTTGGTCCATATTTTTATCCATTAAAGAGTTAAAAATAGCCAATATTTATTTTTTCCCTACTAAGGCTAGAAACATCATTTGTGTGTGTTCATTCACATAACACCCTTAGCGGAGCTGCTTAGTTTTCTATAGAGATCAATAAAACTCAAAAGGTGGAACAACTCTTGAGTTTCTCAAGTCCTTTTCAAACATTTACCCAGGGCTGGGGTTGCTGACCCCGTGGGGGGATTGTTAGGAATATAAAAGCCTGGGCGAGGACAAAGCCAAGTAAGTACTGGATAGAAAAGGGAATAGTGGAACTTAATACAAGAAGATGCCAAGAATGTTCAAATCCCTGGAAAGGCCAAAGTTGCAAGCTGTATAAACACAGGGGTGAGTCAAGCTGGCAACAAACACAGAAATAAATTGGGCTTCTTTGTACAGGTAAGGGGATGAAAGATTTGGGAGAGTAAAGCAAGCTACAGGATTCAGAGACATAAAATATAAAAGGAGAGGTATATTTAAAGTTTCATATCCTTATGTATGTGGATCTATTTTCCCTAGGCATTGGTTTAATGAGGGGAGGAAAGGGAGCTCTTGTGCGCTTTGAGGTGTTTGGAAAAGGCAAGAGCTGACACAGTCCCTGTCCTTGGGTCTGTGCAACTCCTCCAGTCCAACCAGGGCTTCATCTGCCCCTTCACTCATTCGATGTTTGGATTGCTGAACTTCTGCCAACTCCCTTTCAGGAACCTTTGCCCTTTCTTTCATTTGAGTTGGAGGCAGCAGTATGTCACTGTGCAGTAAGGTAACTCTCACGTACATACTTTGGTGTAATGCGTCTAAAATCTTGCGTATGTCCATGGCCAGGAGATGGTAAATATTAGAAAGTCAACTAGATGACATTGATATCATAGAGGTAGGTGAAGATTCAAGTTGACTCTTATAACCCCACTTGGCAAATTGCATTGACCCCAGCACAAATGTCATAGAAACGTTTATCCATCCAACCAACCTTAACACATTGCTGTAGAGAAGAATTTGGTAGTGTATACTGAGTTAGAAGCACAGTAGAGAGAAATTAAGGACCTATATCTATACAGCAAGCCCATGAGCTGTTAAACATCTTTAGTTGGATGATAGCGAGCATAATATACCTATCAGAAGGGAAGAGTGTGAGAAGGTGACTACCAGATCAGGCAATCTGGTGTAGAAAAACAGGTCTACATCTATGGCAGTTCAACTCATCTTTTCAGTACAGGCACCCTTCCCTGTCAAATTAAAAATTCATGTGTATACGGAAGGGAAATGAGAGTGAACTTCAAGACCTCAAGCAAAGGTAAGATCGAATTTCAGGCAGAGGTTCAGACTTGATCTTATTTTGTCTGAAATATGTTTTGTCCATAGCTGAGAACAGGGCTGTTTGGAATGAAACTCCGCTTGCTTGGGGCTTTGTTCTGAGCATAAAATTCAGCTTGTGCTTGTCTGAAAGAACGAAGACCTGGGTCATAACTGTAAATGTCATCTCTGGAGCTGAATTCTTCTGAAATCTGAGTGTGCTTGATTTTGGGTTCTCTTTTTATTGGGTCTGTTTTAGACAAGAGAGCCAAGGCTGAAGCTTCTGTCTGCTTCTGAAATAATCTGTATTTGAAGATTCTTCATTTTACAGGATTTTGCAAAAAATTGTGTCCTGCCAAGAGGCTTAATCATAATTTTGACACAATTTACAACATAGTGACTAAACTTCTTAAAGTTCTTTCTTTTATATATATTTTTATTTTCGTGCACAGGGGTAGAAGTGGTATTTCCAAGTCTGCTTTGAAACAGATTAATTTGAACCTAAAACACAAAGTGGAATATGAAAATATAGAAGGAAAATATATGTTCTTATATCTCCCGAGAAGTGTCTCTACATTGAATCATTGTAAGATCATACTTGGTTAATTTATTTTTCATCCGTTCTTCTTTCCCAATAATAAGGATAAGGTAGGTCATTGAAAATACATCCTCCAAACAGCTGATGACCTGAACGTGTTTATATTTGGATCCTAGAAAACCTTTGATGTTTTTTCTTTTTTTTTTTAATTTGACCTAGATAACAGAACTTCGTAGATCCTAAATGCCATAATTACCTGGGCATTCATATGGTGCCTACAGAGAAGTATAATTATATATTGATATGCCAGATGTAGCCTCTCCACAGAGATTTGCACCACCATTTGGTCTAATGAAGTAACAGCTGGATTGAGTGAGGGTGCACAATGAAACAGAAGAAAGACATCAGTTATGAAGAGTTCAGATGAAGTCATGCTGATGCTACATCTCACATTCACATTTTGCTTTGAAGCTGGAGACAAGTTATTCTCAGAGACAACCTCTGCCCTTCTCCCAGGGAATAAAGAAATCTGCCTTCTGTAGTCCCCCCAAGTGGGTTTACATCATTCATTTCCTAACCAGCTGCAGACAATCCCCAAATGGTGTATTCTGGAGGGGCAGCGATTCACACTGGCTGGTAGTCTTCCAAAACCACAAGGCAAGAAGAAAAAAAGTGAATCTTTAATTTTACCCTTTGGCTTCCTTCTTCCATCATTGATTCTTTGGAATTTTACTTTAAAATAATTTTATTGGATGTGGTTTCTGCGTCCAGAGCCTCAGGACTATCTGCAGGATCTCCAGATTCTGGATTGTGTTTCGAATACAAGATGAAATATCCTGGGTTAACATTTCTTTGGCACCTACTTATCCAGGTAAGCTGAAGCTTGCTGCTCACTTGTGATGCCTGCTACAGGAAGCAAAACAAGGTGCACAGCAGCTTTCTTCAGATATTACTGATAACGTGTCTTCCTGTGGTTTCACTGAAGGCAGGCTATATTTGGAAAGCTTCCCAAAATCTTGAGATACTTTGACGGCTTCTCCTGAGTATTTTGATGGAACTGATAGAACTTTAAAAGGCCAAAGGCAGAGGGGATGACGATTGCACAAGAAAAAATAAAGTGCATGTGCTACTGTTAAAAAGGTAAATATTTTTAGTTTGTCTGACCTTGAATTGCTGTAACTCGCTGTGCAGATCCTCAGTGGGGAACGGATTGAACTACCTCAATCTCTTTTAGTTTTATAGATCCATCATCATGGAACCATCACATAAATCTGAGGAAGAAAATTCTTTTCCTAATTTCATGGGGTAGCAGGGGTGGGTAAAGGCTCATCTTGCTCCACTAACACTGGAGCCAAGGGAAACTAAACGCTCTAGTTGACTCTTTCCCCAGGGGAATTCATGAGGTCTCTGGATACTTTCTTTCATGTCTGGGACTCTCCTTGGATAGTTTTCTTTCTTATTCTACACATTTTTTTCCCATAGGTTTCTATGGTGTGCTATAAAAAAAAAAAAAAAAAGAGTTTTGAATATTACTTTTATCCTTACTGAGGAGATTCCAAAATTTCTTGCATCAATTGACTTCAACAGCAATTTCCTGTAAACCTTGATACAGGAAACTCGCAGATGATAGTGTCCTGCACTGTGTGACTACGTGACTGTAGTACAGTCCTAAGGACTAACTGGGAAGTGGTTAACATTGTCTAAAATACTAACAACCTTCTGGATCATCTGTTTAGGGAATGATGCTCTAGTAGTGCTCTCATAGGTTTTGTTTGTTTGCTTGTTTTTAAGAAACAGTGTGTTTTGAATGCTGCCAGGCCTTCAGTTCACTGCAATTGTTCTCCTGGATGTGTTTTTTTATCTCATTAAAAGGTTCAGATATCAGTCAGATAGAAGTGAAAAAAGACCTCTTCAGCCCCCTAATGCTGCCTCCCTTTAGTGAGAAATTCAATAGGCCCCAAAATCTTAACTAATGGGCCGAAGGATTTCAAATAGGGATTTCATCTTTTCTGGTGTCTCCTAACATCACCTTCCATGTTGTTTTTTTTTTCTCAGAGACCTCAACTCCCTTTAGCATCTGAGTTTTTAGATTATTTTTGCGTTTGAATTTTAACATCCACTTAGTCTTCAGTGAGAGACTTTATTTCCTTTGAACTAAATCAATTTAACTTCTGTTGCTATTTGGAAGGGGAAAGGAGTGATTATTAGTGGTAATGTACAGTGTGTGGCAAATTTAGCAGTGGTTCCTTTCACATAAGCACCTTTGCAACCCTTCAGGAAGAGTTTCAAATTATTCTTGACACCCTCCAGACTTTTGCAGCTCTCATAAAGGTGTTAGGTTATGAAACTAGAAAAAGAGAACCGGCACAAAATGCTCTTTCCTGCTAACCCTTCCCACAGAATCTCCAAGAGGGAATGGACCAAGCAGAAGCACCTTATGTTTTGCACAGGAGAGAACTGGGGCATCAACTTTAGGGAATGCAAAGATGAATGTAAGGAAATTTCAGAAATGATTGGTCAGGAGAAAGACAGAAAATAAAAGCACCACAAATTTCCAATGCAGTAAGCATTGATCACCCATGAAAATTTGCTTCGATGGAGCATTAATTTATTCTTGCATTAGAGCTCCTCAATTCTAAACTGAACACATTACTATTAACTAAGAGATAAGCCCAGATCGACACGAATGCTTGTGAACGGACAATTCCTCATATATTTATCTCGCTCAGTCTCATGAACCTTAGCCATCAGAAACAGTACATTTACCTTTCTCACCTCTCATGAGAAAAGCACTTCAACACATTTCAGTGAGAGCTAGTGAAAATGTAGAACTCTCCCCTATTTTCTCGGTGTGCAGCTGAACCACAGTCAAGCTGCCCTTGTGTTAGGAAACCTTGTGTTGCCTCTTATGATTACTCTTAATGATTACTCTTTTCTGTTTTTCTGTGCCTGTCAGGCACTGAACGGTGATTCAAGACGTTGTCCATGCTTGTGCTGTTCCTCAGTTTTCAAGGAAATTTCTACATTTATAGTTAAGTTTGATCCTCTGCTTTGCTATGATGGACTGGCCTTCAGGAAGCACCTTCCATGGTTTCATATATCACCCACTAAGAAAATGCTCAAATGCCTCTTCCTTCAATCTGAATGAAAAGCACCCAATATTCTCACCATCTCCTGTGAGTTCAGGATTTGCCCACAGATCAAAGGCAGCAGTTGTTGACAGTTCCGAATGCCCTCAAGCAAAACATCTGCATTTTGGGGAGGTGGGTTTATCCTTTCCAAGCTTTCACTGTCCCTAAGTTTCCAAGTCTTGTCACTCACCAAAATACACGTTTTTCTTAACAATGTGATGCTGCTCTTCCAAGTCCTGCCAGACACAGGAAATGTCAGTCCATTCAAACTGTATCTTCAGCCCATAGCAGAAGCAAACATCATCTGATGTAGATATGATGGTCATAGGGCTCATTCAGCACTTGCAAGTGTCTTTTTTCATTGCATTGAGTGATGTTAATATACATTTTACAGGTAAAATGACAGAACAACACAAGGAAGACAAAGCAGAGGTTTCTTATCCAACACACTGCTCAAGACAGGTTGGGTAAGTAGCTTAAGGACCTTGTCCAATAGAGTTTTGAGTAATTCCATGAACGGAGATTCCACAACCTCTCTGGTCTCCTGTTCCAACATTTGAGTATGATCTGGATTAAAATGTTTCTTTCCTAATACCTCACCTGTGTTTCCGTGTTTGAAAATTGTTTTCTGCCTCCTTTAGACCTCCTGAGATTTTTTTCCCGTAGCTCTTAGCCATTTTTGGTGGTAAGGTACCTTGTGCAAGGCTTTAAACCTACTTTTCCTGTACTGGGACTGGAGAGGGCCGGAGAGACATTTCAGAGAGGTTTAAAAAATCATATTATGGCAGGATATAGGGACTTTTCAGACCCCTAGACCATAAGGGGAGGAAAAAAAACATACACTTTCTTTAAGCCCAAAGATTTCCATACTGGAGGTGATACAGTAAATCTCCTTCTGCAAACCCTTCCCAAACTGCAGAAACCAGTGCTCACAGAGGATGATTATTGGGAAAGGGGATCCTGAGCATGGTCACACAAAATAGATTGTCTCATAACTTTGTTGTGCTTCGTTATTAGTTTATATCCATCTGCTGCTTCTTTTCACATCTTTCTCTAGAGAAACGGACATGGAAATATGGCTGAGCGAGTAGATTTTCATCTTCAGGCTGGGGAAGAGATGAAGTCTAAGTATAATTAAAGTCATAAGCAGCAGTTAAACATGCTGCCACTCTGAAAATTTATTAGAAAATGCACCAAATCGGTTTATACTGTAAATTTGGCTTTTTTTCAGTCAACTTTTGGAGTTTGCAAAATGACTGTCTTTGCTTATCTAATCTCTTGATAGCTAAAAATCAGTAGAAACATATCCTAGCTTTAAAGCTTGAATTCCCTGATGCAAGTGCTTCTGGAGATATCTGATCAATACTCCCTGATCTCTCCTTTCCCCTGAAATGAATTAACAGCAAGTAGCAGAATTGGCAAATCGTGTAACAGGGTCTGTCTAATGTATGCAGTCTCTTGTCTTCATGTACCTGATCCAGCAAAGCACTTAAGCACTTTCTTGCCGTTAGGAACATGAACGTTTATGCATCTTAGCAAAGGTGAAGATTGATTGATGATATTAATATTGTCAAATTATATTCCTCTTTCCTTAATCCTCTTGGGTTGTTTCAGTGATAATGCGGCAGACAGGTAGAGTGAGTCTTGGAATGTCTTAATTTTGTCTGATTTGCCTGATTCACTTCCATTGTATTTTATTGTTTCCAAGAGGAAATACTTGGAGAATAGGCACTAAATAAAGCTTGGTGACAATTCCACGGAGAATACTAGAAAATATTTTGACATGTTGAAAAGTCACCTTGCTGAAAGGAAGTGACCTCCATAATCATGTTTGCTGACAAATTGACTAATCAAGTTATCTTTTTTTAGGAAATCACCCCTCTGTGTGGTTAACCTATTTTTTTAGTTACTTGCAGAAGCCCAGTCTTCGGTGAGCAATGACACCAGGTCATTTCTAACTGGGGCTGACCATAAATAGATAGTATGGGACGACATAACCCTCAACTCTATTAGTGTCTATGCGTTTATAGAACATGATTCATCTCCAGCTCTCGGTTCTTCTCTGGAGCAGTCCTGACATCTGCATTCCTGTTTGGCGGTCTCAGGAGAAAAAATAAGAACTGAAAAGGGCATAGATCCTGGGCTTCTGCTACTCCCCCAAAAGGTCAAGTACAATGATGGGGCTGTATAAGGAAAAACTAACCTTTCTCTTGACTTTCCTAGCAGAGAGGTGAAAACTAGAAGATTTGTGGTTTATGAAAATACCTAGGGAATAAACTTCCCCTGCATTGTCCTAGTTATGTCGACCTGGTGGACATACGCTCAATGGGATGTCTTTAACATGCTATGGGTGTGTGGGAGAGCATGTTCTACTAGTCAAGGCAAGAAACGGTTGTATGATCCCTCTCTAATACTCAAATCAGTTCGATGAGAGAGTGGTTTTGAAAGTATGAATTTGGAAGGTGAAAAATACAGAGAATGTGTCAAATGTTCATGACTATCCAAAAATATTTATATATCTTATGGGGTTTACGCTTATACAAAAACAATTTATAAACTTAAGCTGTAATAAAAGAAAAATGGGAGTTAAATAGTAATTTCTGAAAATTTTCCATGTTCCTACATGAATCATGAAGCACTGTTTGTCAAAGGCATGAAGGCAGAGAAATAACTTCATGCAGGAAGAAACAAAGCTGTGCGATAAAAGAATTAAAGCATGATTACTATGGCATTGGAGGACCAAAGGGGAAGATTGAGATCTCTTTGCTTTGGCAGGATTTAGGATATACTGGACATACTCAAGCTCCTTCTGATCTTACCAGGAGCTGTGAGGAGGTGAGGCATACAGAGATAAGCACCGGATATGTTTAACTCTTTCATAAGAAGTTACAGAACTTGGAATTATGTTTTCATAGCTGAAAGGCTGCTGCCTTTGGTGCAGAAAGCAGTCTGGCACAAGAAATTCAGCAGAGATTTTATGGAAGGAAGAACAGGACATCAGCAGGGTTCATCTTTCTCTCCTTTAAATGAATAATAACAATTATGAAAAAAAATCACAGAATAGGTTAAATAATTATATGTGATTGGGCATAGAAATTAAAATGTGCGGATTACGGAGCCAAGGATCTTTTACTTTTATTGCTTGTCCAGCTAATTAATATCTGCCAGTTTACCTGCTCTTACTATTTTTGGACAACTATTTTCGATAAAGGAGAGAGAGAGGAGGAAAAGAGATAAAATGGAAAAAGATAAAAAATAGCAGTTGAATTTCACCTCCTCTAATGAAAGGAAAGCACACCTGTCATGAATTCAAATGCTGAACCTATTTCTAACTCTTTCTATCATATCCCTCTTATTTTCCTGATTTAAATCACTATTTTTAAATTACACTGCGCACAAGTTTATATTTATTTTCCATTTTCTCCCTAATACTTTGTTTATATTGGTCTCTTCTGCTCCTTGTCTTTTCCTTTTAGGTATTCTGGCTTACTGAAGAAAGGCCCTAAGTGACTAATTAATAAAGTGACTTTATAAGTAATGTTAAATCCAGGGTTGAGGATGTGAAAGAAACAGCAAATGAAAATAACTCTTCAGTACATGCTTACAAAGTGATGTTTCTTAAAAAAAAATCTATTTTTTCTTCCACATTAGCCAGGATACTCTCAGTTTCCTAGGTTGAGACTGAGCTAAATGTTTTTCCTTGCAGATGCACTGAGAGATTACAAGTGGGGTTGGAAGTGTCGTTGCAAGATGATGGAGCTCGTTGGCATATCATTAACAGCAGTGCTTGAATACCTCTTTTTCCAGCTGATCATCCCTAAATGAACATTTATAATCTAGGGCTGAGTTCACAAAACCAGTCTATGGGCATTAACCAAGAATTTGCCACTAGATGAGTTATATTTTTCTATTAAAGAAGAAAGCATCAAAGCCTGAAGAAAAAGAATTAATATTAATATATTTGGACTTGCAGGTAGAAAACAAAACAAACAAACAAAAAAACAAACAACAAACAATCAAACAAAAAAGCAGCATCTACTCAAGCTGTTTGTGCCCCAGAGTAAGTCTGAGAGGTAAGAAAGCAAGAAAACGACATGAGAATCCCATAAGACACTGGTGTGCCAACACATATCAAGTTAATGAACTTTGCAGTAGAGCTGACAAGTCCGCAGATGCAAGACAACCTGCACCATAAAAATGCTGTGTACATGAGGGACGTTTGGTACCAACCTTCTTCCTTGTCCAGTCTGAAGGGTTCTTCATGTTCTTTCTTTCTTGATGGTGAAGACTCAAAAAGGACACCTCAAGTTATAGAAGCCTGTAATATGTAGGAACTGTAATATGCAGCATTCATTCAAATATTTTTCTGCCTAAAGAAAAGAAAAAAAAATAAAAAAGGAAAGGAACCTCCTTGAATATTATTAGAGGTTTTTGGCAATGCAATGCAGGTTTTTTGCAGTTCTCTCAGCAGGAGCTGGACTCAAACTCATCAGCTTCCTGTAAGTCACCAAATGCAAACACCTTGGGGTTATTACCACTTTGCACCAGATTCCTCCTGTTGACCTTGACAGGAAAACTCCTTAACCCACTTAGCAAATCCCTGAATCATCCTGAAGACGGAGTAACAGTTAATAAAGTGCTTCACCAATTTCACGTCTTTTTTTAGCAGACCTGTATTTCGACTTGTTACATGATTTTCAGTGCAAGGAAAACCCACGGGTAACGGGTCCTTCCTAATGCTGAACACTGTGAGAATAACACTGAACTGCAGTGTTGCTCATGATTTACACCTGTATAAGAGGAAGGGAGGGAGGAAGGGAGGAAAAGGGAAGAAGGGGAGAAAGAGAAGGAGAATGAAAAGAAGAAGAAGAAGGAAAAGGAAAAAAAGAAAGAGAAAAAAGCAAAGGAGGTACAGAAAGGAAAGAAGGAAGGGCAGGAAGGAAGGAAGGTTCAATCATTCCAGCAATAATTTTATTGAATTCCTGGACTTGTTAGAGCAAAATCCATCCTCGTGGTCTGATCTTGCCTTGGTAGGGGTAGAACAGGAGATCCAGAATTAATTCACCGTAGTGGATAAGAGATCCACAGCCCCAGACTCTTGAGGGTGAATGGTCTAGACTGCAAGACCTTTCCAAACTGTGCCAGTAACAGCAACATGTACTTGGGTTTCATACAGCATGTGCTGTACCTGACCTTCAAAGGGCCTTTGAAAAGGCACCCACCTTCTACTTCGTCAAAGGAAAAAAAAAAGTCAGTGTGCCCCAGGGAAGCTGTAGAACAGGAGCTTGAACACAGGGCTTTTTTTTCAGCCCTGTACTGACATATTAGACCACAGTGACTCCCCAGAAGGCCCCAGGTGACAAGGTTTGCGAATCCTTGTCAAACTGTAGCCTGTGCTTGAAGGTTGCTGAGTTGATAGTCGTTCCTCTGAGCTCTTTTTCATACAGGAAGGGGATTGATCGTTTCAGTGAACACAGCTAAGGCAAGCTGAAGAAATGTTAGGACTGAAATACAAGCACTGTCTCTGAAGAGCCTGGATGAGAGCTACTAAGGAAATGCATGTTTTCATTGCCATCATACCTGTCTCCCCAACCATGTCTCTCTGCAAAGAATGATCTCTTGGGTTTGACCGTTTTCTACATGCAGAAAGAGAAGGACTCAAACAACCTGTGTGCAAAGGTACTTGGATTTGTTAATGGGTGTTATGGGCAAATAACACTGAAAATGATGTTTGGAGAATAAAAAGAATCAGTTTGAGTAATTAGATAGATAGAATCACCTACATGCATGCAAGAATACAACTAATCCTTAACTACTGACTCGAAGAGCTTTTAAAATATTTTGTCCAAGCTTAAATTTGCTTTTAGGGTCATAACTATTATCTTCTTACTCTTGGTGCAGTGGTGAGATCAATGTTATTTATGCACTTGTGGAAATTCAATTGCTAATGCTGTTACCTATCATTTTCATGCTTCCAGGCTCAGCTGAACTGACAATGCTGGAAGAGAAAGAGAGCTGACAGCTCCTTAAAAGCCTTGTGCAAATGGGATGGTGTTTGACATAATCCTGTTCCCAAATCAGCCACTTGAACTTGATTTACAAGACTTGCAAGAGGTTGCATGTCTTTCGGGTTTTGCTGTGAAATGTGGCTTGACTTGGTACCTCTGGATATGATGTCCTGAGCAAAGTTGCCATCAATAAAAAGCAGAAACATTGCCCAGCTTAACCTGAGATGCAAAAGGAATTAGAGATGAAGAACAGAAATGTATCTAAGAAAGATCTTGCTGCAATTTTTCAGTTGCAAATCACATGCATACACACACGTAGAAAAAAAAATAATAATTTATGTTTCTGTAATAAGTTTCAGAATAATTGTGAATGGGAAAAGATTGATAGTGAATTCTGCCCCAGTAGATTTCACACTGGATTAGTTTGCAAAGATATTAAAAATAAATAGTCTGTTTTTAAAAAAGGTTCCTGTTTGCCATGTTTAAATGACTACACTTCAATGTCCAGGCATTTAAGACCTTCCTTCCACGCGCCACTTTCAGCTCTGAGTCCAAGTACAGGCTCCTTCTCCCACTATTTAGCCACTTGAACATGAAAAATCACTCCACATCAAGGTAAGCATCTAAGACATGGAACAAATCACCCCCTGGAAGTATGAGTTGTGCTCTGTTCATTAGGGAATCCAGCTGTGGTTTGTGGCTGAACTCAAGTAGGTGAGATGAATCCTGCACTAAATGACCTATGAACATAACCTGAATTTGAGAGCCCATTTAACTCTATTTCCTGGAAATGTGGTAGATATATACCAGTATATATATTCTGACCTCCTGAGATCAACCCTTAGCTGATAAAGGAGATGTTTTCATCTCCCTGCCTTGTGCAGAAGAGCAGACCGTTATGGATGCTGCAAACCATGGGAGTTTGCAAGAGCCATTTCCTCCATTAAAGTGGATTGAGTGGTGAGTAGCTCTGGATGAAAGAATCCATAATCCAGGGGTGGTTATCAGATTTGCCTAGATGGATATAAAAAGAGAAATGGAATGAAGTGAAATTATATAAAATGAAATAAAATAAAATAATAAAATATAAAATAAAATAAAATTCCTCTCTTGCTTCCACCTTCATTTTCATTCAGAGAGTGCTTTTCCTTCAGGGCTGCAGCCTCCCTGCTTGGGACCTACTTAGGTCAATAATTCACTTCTTACATATCTTGCCATGCCAAATAGTTGCTTCCAAAACCACTCAGCAAATGGTTCCTGCCACGTGGATGTCAAGAGCTGGGAGAAGGAGGCAGGAAAAGAGCTGGAGCCTTCAGGCAACTGTCTCCGTCATAGGTTGGGAGCGATTAAGCTATGTATTTAATTGCTTTGATATATATTTGTTTTACACGACTGCAAGATCCAGCTAATCTAATTGCTTTATTCGCACCAAACTTGCTAACAATGAACCCTAAACTGTATATAAATGACCGTTAAATTATTAGCTATCGGAAGGATCTGCAATTGGATTTAGAATGTGAAACAAAATGAGAGCTCAGAGAGGCTATTATTATTTTTTATTTTTGTGGGTTTTTTGTGTATTTTTTTTTCTTTAAGCAGCCTTATTATCTCTACAAGAGCTTTGCTCAGGAGACAAGCATTCCCATTAGAAAATCAATAACAGAGCTGGTGCGATAGCAGCAGTAACGTGTCTGGTTTCAATTAGTGCGGTGGAAAGGTTGATCCTCTTCCTTGAGCTTGTCAGGTGCTAAAACCACTGGAATTTTGTGCATGTTTATGATGTAAAGAAATGTGAACTCTTATCAGTAAATTTGAGGATGGATGATGTATATTGGGTTTATTCATATGTATGTATTTATTTATTCTATCATTGGGCAGTGCTGCACTGGGCCACAGACATACACCATTGATGACTGCAAATAGAGATGGACCAACTAAAGAGGCTGGTCCTTGTCATCCCAGTAGTCATATTGGACAACCTCTTCATTCTCTTCTCCTGTTGACTGAAGCTAATGAAGCTGCTTGAGCCCATGAGAGAACCTAGAGTATTTCCTAGTAAATGTGTCATGACATTAGTCACACATGGTCAGCAGATGTGTCACAGGTACCATTTTGTAGGATATTAACCCAAGTTTTCCTCCTCCTTCCTTACTTCCTTGACAAACTCTGCCAGTTTTCCAAGCACAACCACACCAGAGAGGGACGCATCTCCTGTCACTGGTCACCTCTCCCCTCTGGCTAGCTCTTATCCTGGCTCCATTGACACAAATCTCAGCTTAACTATACTACATTTATTTCATAATTTTATATTCTTTTTGTTGTTGTTTCCCAGTTGAAAGATCCGAGGAAATTATTGCATGTGAAGCACTCCACCCGCACCACATGGTGCCTTTGCAGAACTGTGCAGGAACGAGAGAAAATATGTGATGGGGAGACCGGATCCATCCCATCTGCCTGATATGACCCTGTCTTCAACCAGGTCTAGATAGTTTGAGGAACAATGAGGTGAGATGAGATTTTCTGGCTGGTGACTCAACCCATTCAGAGGTTGAAGGTGGGACAGCCACCTCTAGGAATGGCTTCCCGTTGACCTGAGAGAGTAAGCCCAAGCAGGTCGCTAATGCAGGATATACAGACTTTTAGACAGTTCAAGTTGAGTGAAGAACTTTATGGTTGGTGGTTTGCTCAAAACATCAGCTCCACACTTTTCCATGCACAAGAAAAATCAAAGCTTTCTTTCACTGTCATGTGTTACCAGTTGGTTGTTGACATGAAAGTTTTCTATCCTCCAGTGCCCATCACTGAACAGATGTTTATGAGAAAGGCGGATCAATATCTTCTCATAGAAAGTTTAAAAGTAGCATTCTGACAAGATTAATTTTCTACTTCAGACAATGACTCCTCTTATTAGATATTCTTGAATACTTAATTATTAATCTGCATTATTAATAAATGCTGTGGGATTCGTGGATTCACACTATAATGATGCATATCCCTAAAGTTACAATGTGCCTGGCAATTACAGAAACATACAATATTCATTAAAGTGCAGAAGTTAGTACTAAATTTCTGATGGAGTATGTGTTGCAACCCACTAGAAGATACTTTTTCTCAGTGATTTTAGGTAAAATCCATGCTTCTTTTATGCACACTCTCTTGTTCTACTAGTGGCTTAAAAAGTGACTTACAGTGGTAACTAGGATAAGGAGACTGATGTTGTGAAGTACAAGTCTGGATTTCCAACTTCCCAGTTTTCCAGCTTCAATGGAGTTGATTATCCGACACTTGCAATAAGCTGGTCAGAAATTCCTATCTATCTGAAACAGCACTATTGGAAAAGGCAGATTCAGATCGAAAGAAATACTGTGTGAATTCCTGACAAGAATGTTGATTTTTTTTTATCTGTGGAAAAATATAAAAAAACAAGTAAACAAAATCAAAACATTTCACTTTGATTTTCCACTAAACAAGACAATTTTTTTATTTGAATTGATGTTCCATTTAGTATTTTTTCTTTTTTTTTTCCTACTCTGCTTAGGAAACCAACATGAAGAAATACATTGTAGGTGGAAGACAAAATTCTTTTGAACCCAGATATAAACTCAGATACATTGGGCTTGTTATTCTCTTTATTTATTTGTCATTTTCAGTTGGTTAATTGTTTTTTTTTCAGCTTCATTTCAACTCTACCTCCAACTTAAATATTTATCTGCTTACCTTAAGGAATTGGCAACAAAATAAAAACCCGGTTATTCCCACATCTCTGTTTAGCAAACAATGTGACACTCTGTGCCTAGGATTGCCCAGAAATTACTCTAGATCTCCAGACAACATTTTAATATAATTGAGAACAAGTAACATATAATAGAAATAACATTAGAGCAATACTAATGATAATAATAAGATTTAAGATGTTTGGGATTAGTGGCACTCACTGTTTTCCATATTGGATGTGAATGAGTGAAAACTTAGCTCAATCCTGTGCATCTCTTACTGGACTGCAAGGACCAGGTCATGGCCAATCTATGAAAGAAATGACCCTAATTTTGGAAGAGTTTCACGCATTGATGTGCACACAGGACACGAAGACTTGCACTGGTGAGGTGAACCCTTTCGAGGACTTCTGCTGTATCATGACCATTGATTGTCAACCTTTTTGACCCTAAAGTTCATCCAGAGAAACCTTTTCAGCAGAAATAGCCTGCTCAGCTTTGCAGCAATGAAGACAGTTGAGCAGAAGGTCTGGTCTCTCACCTCTGCTAGAGGTGTAATGCAGACATCCTCCAAACATCTGCAAACAGCTCTTCTGGACAATATTTTCTATTCTGGTTTCTGGGGAACAGGAATACTTGTATCTGGCTTGCTGGCCTCTGTAAATACAGACGCATCTGAGTGGGTCGGGGTTGGAATTGGAGTTTTACTTTGCAACAAAGCCCAGATATTTTGGTATGCAGAGCACACTACTCCTGCAAGAGTGCCTGCAGGAGCATGGCAGCACCTTCTGAAGCTTCATTTTTCTATGCTACAGTGCCTGCCTAACTACAGAGCCTTTATCTGAATAAAAAACTGGACTCCATCACAGCACCTATGCACGTTTTCCCTCAGTGAGAATACAAATAGCAAGTGAATTTAAGAGAAATGACAATGACTTTTCCCTCCTTCCCTGGGGGCAGGAGATGTAACAACCTTAGCTGATTTTTCCTTGATTTGCTTTCTATTTCTGCGGCTTCTTTTCTTTGAATGAGCAGCTAGAGATGGTTAAGACTGGAGGACAGACTGCTCCCAGATACTCACTTTTGTCTTATTGAATTATTCAGCTCCCTGCTTGTCGGTAAACTTTTTACAGCAGCTTCACTGTCTTGCAGGGAAACTCTTCCAAACATCCTTTTCCTCAATGCTCTTCTAACCATGCGAGTGGAAATCAGCTGCGGTCTTACCAGGTTAACATATCTCTCTAATGCTTCTAGCCACTAAGTAATTTGGCCTTTCCCCTATGCTTTCCCCAGTACTTTCCATGTGCCTCACAGCATCATTTTGCTTGCAAGTGTCTGACTCAATAGCAGGTAGAAAGGATTCCTCATTGTAGATATACACTGTTCTAGAGACACTGAAGATGATAGTATAAAAGCTATTTCTCCAAATACTTGCAGAATTTACAAAAGAATAAAAAAAAATAGGTTTGTGGCATATTGTTGCATTTACTTAAAATTTCTGGGGAGCTCAGGATGCTTGGGATTGTTAAGCAATAGGGTTAAGCAATTAATCCTTCTTTTTTTTTGAAAAAAATAAAAGGAGATATGAGAATCATGACTGAATTACATCTTTAAAAGTAGGTAAGTGCCTATTGAAATCATCACTGCTAGAGAAAGTGAAGATCCTGGAGGTTGCACTGTCCTCAGTTTAGAAAACCTGTGCTAAGAGTTGAATGGAAGCAGCTTTTGCTCTGTAGAAGAAGACAGGGGTTTTTCTCCTTCTAGGCTTGCACTAAACAGGTTATATTCTTTGCAAGAATATTCTTGAACCCACTATTTCTTGTTCTGCACAAGGATAGCTAGGCAGGATCACAGTGCATGTCTGACACACACCTAGTTATTGTCCCTTTTCTGGCTCCTCCAAAACTTCCCACTGAAATCTTCACATCCCCTTGACCTTTTTTCCAGGTCCTACAAAGTCCATCTCCAACTGGGTCTGATTTATAGGGTTTGAAGAGCAGTCACAGGCTGGAGAGACTGTACTTGAGAGGGCTGATTTTTGCCCACTGACATGGTCAAGTCTTCCAAGAAGGTGAGCTCTTGGCCCACCACTTCCAAGTTGTGTAAGAAGGAGGACTGAGGGACTTCAGCTACTATGAGGCCATCAAAGCTTTTTGCAACCATGTGTTTTTATTTTTAATACTTGTGTGGCACAGTCAGGATTACATTGCAAGACGATGGAAACATGGACTTCTGCCTTTTCTGTCTGTTGGTCACAGTGGATCCCTGATGACTTTTTTCAGTTTTTGATACCCCCATTTCCAGCCATTCTCTTTTAAGACTTACATGCTGAAGAATGGAAAGACAGGAGAAGAAATCACTAACATCTGAGAGCAAATTCTTGCCTTGAATTAAAAAAGAAAAAAAGAAAAAAGAAAAAAGAAAAAACAAAAAAGAAAAAAGAAAAAACAAAAAAGAAAAAAGAAAAAAGAAAAAAGAAAAAGGAAAAAAGAAAAAAGAAAAAAGAAAAGAAAAAGTTCTCCTATTAGGAAAAAAAAAAAAGACAAGAAGAGCAAAAAAAAAAAAAAAAAAGAAAAAGAAAAACAAATGCATGTAATTCTGTAATAAATGAGTCTCTGAAAAGCTTAGCTTTCTTCCAAGGATATGTAGAAAAGAAATGTCACTAATGAAGAGAGAGGGACAAACTCAGTTAACATCGGGGGCTGCTGGGTTGCATGGATCAACCTGATCAACCTGATGCAGCAGAACCAGCGGTGCAGCTGGTGCTGGAAATGGTCATTGCTCCATGCCCACACCTCTGGATCACAATTGTTCTCTCTCTTAATCTCCTTAGGCCCGTGTTTTCCAAAGCGGATAAGCAGCTTTTCCCTGCATAAATGACATGTCAGTGATTCTTACTTTCCCCTCAGATTGCCTTCCAATTTTTTCTGTGGCCTCCAAGCACTGCAATTATACCCTAAATATCAGCCAAATCAGAAGGGAAGGTGCTTTGTAGAGGCTGCAGTCTCTTGGGGAGGAGACAGCAAAGATCCCACAGTGCTTAAGTAAACTTCTATTTAAGCAGAAGGACTTGTTTTCAAGTGAAGTAAATAATAAAAATAATGAGGGATTTTTCCGTCAAGCTACAGTAATTTTCATTTGCCTGGGCTGGAAGTACAGTGAACTACAAAACTTGAAATGAAGGATCATTCAGAATAAGGAAGAATAAATAAATAAATAAATAAATAAATAAAACGACTGAATGGTTTGTACATTTTGAACTTAATATGACTTGACTGTGTCCCATAAGCTTATTTAAACATTTAATTTTGTTTTCTTGTTCTGTCCCCAAGTACATATGGAATTCGCAGAGGTTTTAAGTTTAACAGGACAAAAGAAAGTTCCCTATAATTGAAACAGGGTTTATGCACAACCAGCAATGTTATGCTTAAAACTCAGAGGGAGAAAAACATGCTTTTTCTGTCTAAAGTGACTTATTTGCAGATTAAATGAAACAGCTACAAGAAGGAGGAGAGTAGCTTCTCCCTAGAAGAGCTCTCAGAGCAAAACGACTGCTGAACTCCATTCAAAGGGAATAAACTTTAGGATGGCAATAGAAAGAAAACAGAGAAGGACTAATGCAGTGTCATGGTAGGTTTCTGAAAAAGATGAGGATAAAACGTTCAATCAGCACAGCAATTCTCACTGTTTATGGTCATACTGAGTCTAGGGAAGTCTGGATTCAGTTGTGTCTCCTGCCACAGACTTTTTATATGACTTAGAAATCAATGAAGGACAAGTGTAAATTCTTGAATAGCACTTTGACATTAAAAAAAAAAAAAAAAAATCACAGGTCATTGCATTTGCATTTAGAAAAAGCATTGCAGCTGGAGAAGTTTTGAACTTTGCTGATAGCCTCTGTGGAGTGTTTATGAACACAGGCAGAGCAGAGATGCAAATTGCATGTTGGTACCGAGTAGCTCAAAAACCAGGTTTTCTCTAAGTGATTTCAATGATAATATGGCAAGAGAAAATGATGAGCTCTCTGACAAGTGGCTTCTCCATTACATTATAACTATCTTTGAGGAAAAAAACAACCAACCAACCAAACAAAAAAACCCCACAAGGGTTATGGTACAGAATTTGGGTGAATATGTTTTTTAGTGTTATGAGCATCATTTTCCCTTCCTTCTTCAGGCATAATCCCACCTTACCTAGAAGATTTCCAAAGTAAATTCAATGAGCTATATACACTTATGGGATCAATCTTGCATTTCAGCTGGTAGGAAATATGCCTGGGTCAAAAGTAGCTCTGGGAAAATCACAGGCTTTCATTCCTGTGAGCATCAAATGAACACATCCTACAAGATCCTGAGCATTTTCCAGCTCTACTGGTGTCTGAGAGCTTGGAGGCATTTGGTTTTCCAAGAATTAGACTCAGGATATGGTTCAAATTATGATCTGGAAAATGCATGAGCTTTTGGAGAAATTTTTCAACTCTTCCAGTGAAAAGTGGCTTAATTGTATTGACTTTGGTCATTGTCTCACTGTGTAAACAAACAGAGATTTAGTCCCTGGGTGTTGGGAGTGTAGGGGCAAGATAACCTAGAGCTCTGCCCACCATGTAGGTAGATATAGAGAAATGGCTGGTTGAGATATCATCTTTCAATGAGCTGCTTGATAAGGAGAATTTGAAAAATAAAAGGAAGGAGTGTTCCCGCAGAAGGTATTTTTTGCTGGTTTCAAAGTTTTCTTTCACTTCAGGTGCAAGTGTCAAAGCATCTGTTGCAAGGACAGAGGATACGTGAGCTTGCCCCAGCTCTAGTAAGCCTGATGCAAAACTGGGATTCATATGCATTGGTTAGGAAGCCTAGGAGCTTCTTTACATTAGGATTCAATGCATAAGGCCCCTTTGCCCTGTAGCTTTTATGAATAAGATTCCCAGGAGACAGTCAAAGCAACTTGCTACAGGGTGCATATATTCTTAGTGAGGTGCTTAGTTCTTTTTTCACTCTAGAAATGTTAGTTCATAGAGATTAAACTTTTGCTTATGATAAAGGAGTGTTTCTACTGTGAGAAGGAAAAAAAAAAAGAAGAAATGCTACTATTCTTGAAGAAATCCTGTTATTACCTAGACAGAGTTTTGAAGTTTGAAAGCTAACCCAGTGAGAGTAAAGAAATAAGGTAAAAATATAAGTTGAAACCAAAATAAAATATTTTTATTGGCTTGAACAAAATCCACATGCTGTGCTTGGTTGCAGACTTGTGAAAGTAATCCTGGGATTTTTAGCTCATTTCAGATTTTTAGGGCAGCCACTTTTGAGATCTTAAACATTTCCCACTCTAGAAAATTAATTTCCTGTTTCAACTCCCCAAGTATCACACTTGTGAAAAAGGACGGACAGCCCTATTTAGTGCATGGGAATTTTACATTTCCAGTTCTGTTTGTCAATAACTATTCAAGAAAGGTTCTCCTTGCTGTATATTTTTTGTCTCTTTCTCCGTTGATTTAGGAGCTCTTATTCTGAGTGTGTTGTAACTACAAGGAAATGAAATTCTCTCGCCTTCTACTAAAATAAAGGGATTTACTTGGGAAAATGACTCCGTAAATACTACGTACTGCCATCTATAGCTTCACTTGGGAAACGCATTCTCAAGGCAAGCGGTACAAATCAAGCTGTTTTTCCATTATCAGAGAAACCTTTTGTGTTAACCAAGGTTTGAGAAAAGTGGCTAGCAGTTTCCAACAGCTATTGTGGGGGAAAAAGGGCTTTATTATTGTTATTACCATTCCTATTTTTAGAAGGCATTCAGTACTTCTCGTGAATATGATTTCCAAACCAGGATAAGGGAGAGCGGAGAACTTAGAGAGATTCCCTTTATGTGACCATGTGGGATGATTTGGTTTCAACTTCATAGGCAATAGTATCGTTCTGTGCCTCATTCTTATGCACGCAAATATAACACAGCTCCCTCTAGGACAAGCATCTTTAATGTTTTAACAGATTCCCACCATTTAGAAAAAATCTCTTTTTTTTTTTTTTTTTTTTTGGTCTAAAAGTGCACTTTGCTTTTATCCTCAGGTTTTCTGGTCCTGTTGCCAGCCTTTGACCTTCCAGAGGAATGTGCAGAAGATAACGGCACTGTGTCCTGATGGGCTTTTCATGGGAACGTGGGAATTGTAAGGGGTTTACAAACACAAGAAGTCTGAAAAGCACCAGAGAGACAGAGATTTATCAGAACTAGGATGAGGACTTGCCCCCTTTCCTCTCCCTCACTCTTTGCAGTGGGAAGGTCTTCCTCAGCTCACTCCTTGGAGAACTAGGTGGATAAGTCCCTTCATCTCATCCCATACTCAAATTCCTGAAGCCAAGGGATGATACACACATAGACCAATATCCTTGGGGATTTCTGCTGCATGGTGGGGGACCAGGGCTGGGTTCAGGGCAGGAGAAGACATCTGCGGGCTGGGAGGGAATTGGTGAGGGTCCTTCTACCTCCACACTTTGGCCAAAGTGGTAAGTAAGACTCCTATGGCCCCAGCAAGCATGAAGGAGGCATGGGAAAGGTAGGGAAAGGGGGCTGGTGCTGGGGTGAATCATCAGCAGTGGTGGGTGAGAAGAGGAGAGGAAGATGCCATCACTCTCAGCTCTCTGGGCCTGTCTTCACAGTCATAGAACCCATACTTGGCCCATCAACACTTCCTGCCTTTGTAAGCAGGAAGGGAAGACACTGGGATGGACAGTGGAGGATAAGAGATCAGAATTGGTGCTCTTGGACCTCCATCTCTCTCTCAGGATCCACCCCACCCCAGTGCTTTCAGAAGAGCATCCTCATCTCCCCTGCCAATCCAAGATGTTTGGGACCCTGGTGGCAAGTTGGCTTCTCCATCAACAGTGCAGTAACTCGTCTGAGCTCCAGCCATCACCAGCGGACACAGACACTCTGAGCGGCCCCTGCAAGCAGAAACAACAGTTGGCAACAAGGATGAACATTTGCTTAAAATAAAACGAAACATCAGTAACATCAAAATCAAGAAAGGCACTGCGAGCAAACCGACATATGAAAGAAGGGGCATCAGAATATCCCACTGAAACTCTGCATCCAGCTGAGCTCTTCCAGGTGTTGCTTATGCAGAAGGATGTGGCTGAATGGAAAATGGAAATCAGAAAGCAAAATCTTTAGCCAGACAAGCACAAGGTGCAACAACAATAAATTCTGTTGCTGGAGGGGAGGAAGAAGTCATGACTTACAAGACTTAGAATAATCTTCTTTAAACATGGAACGGTGGGTATTGCCCTTCTTTCTTGCCATGCTAATTACACTGTTGATGGCTGTGTCTTCTTCTGGTAGAGCTCTTGATGCCACCTGGGAGCCAAGTTTCACCCTATGCCCACAGGTCCTGTCACCACCTGCAGGAAGGGACTTTTCCAGCAAGCCGAGATGAGCTTCTTGCAGCGGGAATTGGACTTCTGGCAGATTTTAGACATAGATATGCTATCCCCATGGGACTAGAAGCCTCCCTTACTGTGTGGGAGATGGAAGGACAGTCAGCAAATCTAAATCAGCTCCAAACAGCCCAGAGAGTCTATTTCTATTAGTATAAGGCACTTCAAAAGAAGGTGCAACAATTGGGTAAATAGAGTACACTTTACTTGCAATTTCATATCGCTGCTGTGCACTTTATAGTTTGAGACTGGTTTAAGCACCTGAAGTGTGCAGTTTATTGCTTCTCCCCAAATCTCTTTGCAGATTCCCAAAGGCACTGCACTTAACTGCAGAGAGATGTCCCATCACTTTCTGAATCTTTGCTTCTGCAAACAAGAGGCTTTTTTCTGAGCAAAAAGCTCCAAGGTCTAAATTCAGAGTGTGGTAGATGGTTTCCTTATCTGCTTTGAATTTGTTACCTTTCTTTGTCAGAGAGAAGCAGAAAGTTGCAGCTGGATCCCATCCTTGTATTTCCATCTACAAGGTGCAATGGGACAGAAAAGAGACCCTAAGGAAAGGGAAGATCCAGCAGAAGGGAGAGAGATCATTGTCTCTTGGCTGTGCTGTTGCACAACCAAGTCAATATTTGTCATAAAAACTGTCCAGCACCTCCCTGAGAAATCTACTGAGAGGCTTGGCCTTAATAGCATTGCTATGGGGACCTGGGGATGGGGTGTCCCAGAAGCTGTTGTGCTGTGAGACCTCTTGGTGATTTCATCTGGTTCTCTATCCCCTGATGTCAAGGTTGGGAGGCCTGAGGACACTCATACACCAGCACAAATGAATGTCTAAATCTCAGGATGTCCCATGTCTCAGCACGGAGAGGTGAAAGCTGTTTTTATCCAAATTCTCCATCCCTTTCCATGGCACGGCTGCTATTGCTTGGGGATGCACCAGATAACCCATTCCTTGAGGATGCAGAGCTCCCTGATGCAGAATGATTTTCCTGAGACAGTCCTGACTTGCCCCAGTTTCACCAGTACAATAAGTCCTATAGTACTGCTAAGACCAGGATGGAGAAAAGTCAAGCTAGGAGGAATCTCTGTATGTTCAAGGGCAAAGTTATGGCTGGGTCATATGGGTCCAATTTCCTTAATTTCAGCAGCAAGTGTAAACCTGACCCTCATGTACTTGGTGTAAAGGAATGTGAGCATCACTTGGCATCTGATACCCTCTGAGGTCTGTCCTTCTGCACACCGTGAATGGGGTGAGCAGGAAGGTCCAGATTGGGTGCTTTGGGGCAGACTGGTTTGAGGCAAGCCAGTTGGCGGAGGGTGAGAGGAAGTGGAGAGAGTGGTATGTGCAATCTCAAAAACCCATATTTTTAGGAGAACCGCCATGGTGAGGGCATCCCCCGCTCTACTTGATGGACTTGGCTGCCTTTTGGGACCTCCTGCATCAATGAGTTTCACAGATCCCATCACGTTATGGTGAAGTTCTTTTTGCTCTTCTCCACCTCATGGGTTTGCAGAACCAGAGGGACTAGCTGAATCATGGCATTTGGCCGACAGATACTGCAGGCAATCGCATGCATCATGCTCCTCATGCATTTTGTTCCTACTGCGATCTGCTCCCCAAGTCTCCTTGGAGAGAATGGGGATGTGACAAGAATCCCTTGGCCCTCTTTTCTCCATGTTTTTAAGGACGGATTCGTTGCTGTTGTTAAATACGGGTCTGGCAAAGCAAGGGCATTTGCATCTAGGGGTCATGAAAGCAGAGCCCACTTCCCCATTCCTAAAACCTGAAATTTAGTTTATGCCCCATTGCTATGGTGTAAGTGGGTTTCCTTTACTCCATGGCACTTTCTGGTGCTTTTTCGCTTACGATGAGTTTCTTTGTCCAAGGGGGCAGGAGGGATCCGGGTTGCCTCTCATTCTGCAAATCGCAACACAGGGAAGGGGAATGTCCCCCTCTGTCCTCTCCCATGAGGACAGGGTCCCTCTTTGCAGCTCCCTTTGCCCAAAGTCAAGGCTGGAGGACGAGGAGGGGACACATCATCTTTGGGTGGCCTGGAGGGGCAAGGGAGGAAAACAAGCCAAGCAGAGAAACTACCCAAAGGCTGGAGAGAGAACAGGGGGAGAGATTTCCATTCCGAGCATGCACCATGCTAATCCAGCATAGCCGCCTGTCGGCTAAAAACACGCATTTCAGGCCCCAGCTGCCCTGGTCCCCGCTTAACCAGAGCTGTCACAGATGCCTCCAGCCAGGAGAGCCACAGCGCCGGCTGGGGTGCCACAGGGAGCTGCTTCCCGCTCTCTTTTTTGGTCATGAATTGCTCCTGAATTCCCCCCAAAATGAGCAATTTCCTCCCTTGTCACCTTGTCTCCAAGAAGTTTGTTTTTCGGGGGGTGAAGGTGAAGTCGATTTGGAGGGGATAGAGGCACAGAAGAAGTGGGATGGGGAAGAAGGATGAGGATGGAGGCAGGGGGGAGACCTGGATGCTCCCCTGAAGTCCAGCAGGATGCTTGAGTCTACAGCCCCCCATCTCCTTATTTCTCTCCCCACCGTCCCCATCCCACATCCCCTCTCTCCTCTTCATCAGGAGGATGCACATGGTCTCTCCATCTTCCTTGGTGGCAGCGGGGGCTGCAAACTGATGCACCAGCCGGCACCTTCCCTCCAAAACACCCAGGGGTGTACACCAGCCCTATTTGCCCCCCTGCATAGCCCATATGATCCATTTTGTGCACGCTGACCAGGATGAGGGGGGCAGTTTTCATCTCCGACAAAACCTTAGTATGAAGAACCACCCCCTCCCAATGTGCGTGTGCATGGAGGAGCCGGGGGGGATGCTGGAGAGGCGGTGGAGGGAAATGAGGAGCACCAAGGGTTAAACGCTGTTGCTTCCTCCCGCCTGGATGCGCGGGAGCTCGGGATGGGGCAGGGGGAGACGCTGCTTCCACTGCATCCCTGTCCCCCCAGGTCCCAGCGGCCATGCAGCCCCGTCCCCCTCATCCTCTCCTCCCTGTGCATCCCGCTGCGGGGACCCCGCGGGTTTGAAGGGTGGAATGGCGGGGGGAGTGGACACAGAT
>JAWLRI010000795.1:1927576-1947878 GCA_034781795.1 Crypturellus tataupa
GGGGGGTTTCACCCCTGCGCCCCCCAATGCGCCACCCCCGCCAGTTTATTCCCATCATCTTCCCGTGGGATTTTTTGCCCCCCCCCCCAAGATTATTTTTATTTTTATTTTTTTTTTTTTGCATCTCCTGTGCAATTTTTCCCCTCCTCTTGCAGCTCAGCATCCCCAGGAGAAGCCAGAGGGTCAGTCCCGCCGCATCCCGCTGCCCACGGGGCTGGTGAGCGGTTTGAAACAGCAGCTCCGCTCGCCTCTCCCTGTCAAGCAGCAACTTGGCTCGGGAGGATGCAGGGAGCATCCTGCTCCCTGCCTGTCACCCACTTTGGTCCCCATGGGGGGACAATGAGGTGTTCAAGAGCTCCTGGGGTTCTCATGCCCTCCCAGGATTGGGTCCTACCATGCTTATCCCAGGGGAGAGATATTGGAGGGGGCTTCCTTGTCCCCCCTCCCCTTTTTGGGGGGCAGGAGAGAAGGGAAACAGTGCAACTACATCCTGAAATATCTACCTTCTCCCTGAGCCAATGCGGAGCATGCAGAAAAATCCTTCTCACCAATACCTGTTGCAGGGTATCAGCTACACTCCTTAATTAGCTCCAGGTAACCTGTGTTGCATTCAGCTACAGAGTCAAATCCCTTCCCTGGGCATGGCCACGGATCCCATGCCAGGAGAGGTGCAAAGGGAGCTGAGTATATTTTGATTTTTCCTGCAAGATGGATGACAGGATGCCTGGGTAACTCGCTTGCCTCCTCCCCTTGGAGAAAATTCAGCTCCTTGGGCGTGCGAGAGCCTTCAAAGTGAGTGGAAATTGGCACCTGGCCGGGAGGGTTGCGGAAAATCCGCCTCTCCTGGTGTCACAGCGCTCGCTGGAAGCGGCTCCACTTGTCTGCAGGCAAAGTGCCCTTCCCACAGGGCCTTCCCCAAATCCAATGGATTTCCCCCACACCTCCTTGCTTAGGAGAAGGCAAGGGAGGATGCTCTGAGGTGGGGGAAATGGGAGGAAGTTCTTGCAGGATAATGTGGGACACCTGAGGGCTTGGAGAGCTGAAGGGTCCCCTCCGACTTAATCTTTATATTAACATGGGGATCCTCAAAGTCCTAAATTTGCAGCCCTTTAAGTCCCTGAAGCAACTGAAATCTGAACTTCTCCATAGGATGGAGATCAGACCGACTGGTCCATGTAAAGTGCCTACCCTTACATATATTCTTGCATGATGACTGGCTTTTTAAGATGTTTTGTAGTGTTCTGAGATGACAAAGTACAACCACATGCACATTCATAAAGGGAAAAAAAAAGAGAAAAAAGAAAATCAATAGCAAATGATGTCCCTTCAGAACATCCCTTCTTCCTTGCATCTTGGGTTTAGAAATTCCTCGTGGTGCCCCTTAGAGCAAAGGGTTTGTATTAGTGTGATTATGCTGAGATAATCTGTCATGTTGCTGCAGGAAGCTCTTTGGGGAAAAAAAAAAGATAATATTTTAAATCAGAGGGCTGCTAGATTGGTGACTCTGTCTCACAAAGACACACATCACTGCCCCCTTTATGAAAATTTAAATTGGTTACCTCTGTCAGAGAAAATGAGAGATGATTTGCTGGCTTTTCTTCATTGGAGTGAATCCCTGCCCCCTTGCCACCCATGTTATCAAAATTAAACTAGGGATATTTTCCTAGTTTCCCTCTTCTATTCTGTCTGCATTTCTTTTTTTCTGAAATATCCCTTCATAAAGCATTGATCAAGGAGGGACTGGATGATGAGAAATGAGCTGTTGAAACTGCAAGCTCTGCCATGGGCAATATCACACACTATCCTTGTGACAAGGGGGCTTGGGGAAAGAAAAAAGAAAGATCTCATAAGGAAATCTGGGTTTTCCATCTATTTTGGGGTAAAACCAAGTTCTGCAATGAAGCAGATGGTTGAAGCATAATATAAGTTGTGCTACATATAGGGGTCAAGGAATATAAGGTATGCAAAATTTGTGGTGGATGGTGAATGTGCAAATGAGTGTCTTGGTTTGTAGGGAAGTGGTTTGATCCAGGTAGCGCTTGTTGACTTGATATGGCTTGAGATGTGAGTGGATGAACCCTGCATGTATTTGAGACACTGATTTCTGCATGTCATATACATGTGTCAGTAGATATTATTGCCATTTTCTTTACTGAATGTCTAAGTTTACTAAGGGGCCAGCCTTGTGATACCTAATCCCACCATTTTGGCACTACACACTCAACTTGCGTCTCATTTGTCATCAGGGTGACCTCACTACTTGGAGACTTTTCCTCAATTTTTGAACTCAGCTTGCTATGTGCAAAATGGCTTTTTCTTTTGTTCCTTTTGCCATGTATTAGAGCTATTCCATTCCTGGAAGGCCAACCTATTGTCTATTTTATGGAGAGTTAGCATCTTTCCAAGTGTTTTCAGTATTAAGGATTTATTGTGGTTTCCATGCATGTGGTTTCCAGAGCAGACCTGGAGATGGAACACCTGCATCTTTGTCCCATCTGTGGTATGGAGCTATTGGGGACCTCTTGGCCAATCATTTAAGCCTGCAACAATGCAAACACCCAGGGATTTTGAATATCTAACACAAAACATAGATTTTAAAAGACTTGTTTAATGCAAGTCCCACTAAAGGCCAAGGGCAAGGTAAGGTTGAACTCACACGCAGCCAAACTCTATGTCTTGGGCCAGGGGTTCAAACCACAGCTAATTTAGGCATTGACCTCTCTGTAGTTCCGTGGTTGCATCTGTAAAACGGGAATGCCCGGCTTCCTCCTTCGCTGGAATTGTTGCTCGGGCTCTGATGGGGCTCCGTGCCAGGCATTCGAAAGGACTTGGTCAAACGACACTTCCTTCCTTTGGGATTCTGCGATAAAAGGACCCAGCCAAATACGAGGCATGAATTATTCTTGTTGCATTTTGCCTGTGAATGCGTGCCTCGTCTTAAAATTTCCTCCCGAATCACGTTTTCTTGACCTTTCTTGGTCTTTATTTTCTCAATACCTTTCTAAGACGTCAGGGCTGCATCAGTGTGTGACAATTTCTCATCCCCTCCCTGGGATCCCTCTGGCTCATGCAGACATTTTTTTTCAGCAGGCTGTGTATAAGATGCTTTCCTTTTGCAGAAAACTCTGTTTTATAGTCCAGTCCACTTTGATATAGAGCAGAATAGATATAGAGCCTCGGATAGGCATCTGGTTTATACTATGTGCTGTTTAGCAGCAATTTAACAATGACTATCTTCTTCTTGCAACAAATATCTGCTGGTTCCCGCAAATGAAAGTCAATACACCTTCAGAAGGAAATTTGTCCCGATAGGGTCTTTTGTATTGAAAGCCGTGTTGGTAGATTTATTCATTGTGCAGGTTCGTTCACTTAACAAGTCAGTTATTCATTGGCCATCGCTTGAGGGTGTGTGGGATTTATGGTCACAGGCCGGTAATCAGATATTTTGTTATAGAGGACTTTGCCACCATGCAACGTTCGGATAAATCAGTATGCAACGAAAAATTGATCTTCTCACAATCTATTTCTGGACTCAGCTTCTGGTTTAGGAATATTCTGCTCCTTCTTGAACCAAGCTATTAATTTATTTGCATGTTCCAAGTCTTGTTAGTTCTGTTAAAGATTTACGTTACTGTACATGACCATACACACACACTTATGCAAGAAATCTGAGCATATAATTTTGCTCTGACCCCACTTGAGATGCATTCTGTAGTCATTTTCCAGTCAAAGTTTTTTTCCTATCATCTGGCTTAAGCATTTGGAAGTTGGAAAAGGCTGCTTGAAAAGGCCTTAATGAAATGCTAGTGAGAAAGGAGAAATCTTATTTTGAGAAGCTACACTCATATCTTAAGTATTAAAGAGCTTGGCCTGCTAATCTTTGCTTCTTAGATGTTGTTCTACAAGCAAATCAGCCCTATTGAGCTGGAACAAGGGTTAATTGCTGACAAAAACTCATGTTTGTGCACACAAAGGAAAACACAAGGATGATTACACAGCTTTTTGGAGCTTAGTGCAAGCTCACCGTATGCGGTTGATGGTAACAGCCTTTGATTCTTGCAATATGCCCCAAGAGTATCTCAATAAGAAGGCAGAATTACAGCAGAGCTTATGATTCTTATGGCAGAATTTAGCTATGGGAGGAGAAAAAAAATATCAGGAGCCTGAATTGCTGTTGTATATAGGTGGCCAATGATGGTATATGTGTAATGGCAACAAATCTCCATTCAGCTCATGAGCGAGTCTGCACTGTCTCAGCACCTACACTTGGGAAGGAGCTTGACATTGATGTAGTTATTCAGTGGTTCAATATTCTGCCTTCCCTGCACATGACCAATGGGGCAGAGCAGCTTCCTGAGCAAATTCTGACGATACCAAGGTTGGGTTTGGATTTAGTGATTCAGTGTGTTTGTCTGCGAGGTGTCACAGAGACTGATGGAGGTGAAGCATCAGCAGAGAAAACCCCACTGACAGCTGCTGAACTGATTTTGAGTCTTGTAGTGAGAGAAGAGACATGCATTTTCCATACTTTCTTTTCTTTAGGAGGGAGGTGCTGATTGATTTTAACAGCCATTAGTTCTTCCTCCTTAGTGATTCTGAATGTATTTATATCTGTACTGCCATAAATGTCCCTATGAGCAGGGACGTTTATTTGATGATGTTGTGCTCTTGTTTTTGCAGCCAATATGAAGGAGTATGAAGCTTCTGTGACAAGGGCAGGATGATGTCCATAGAGCACATGGATGTTTTGTAGGAAAGGATGCTATTGCCCTCCACATCTCAGCAGGGGCAGAAGATGGAGGTGCCCTTTTAATTGCCCATCTGAGCCTTTTCAGGTCCTCAAATGGCCTCATCTAGAACACTATCTCCTACAAGGAACTGAAGAAGTCAAGGGAGTTGAATTGGACAATTATAGAGGTTGCTTCCAAATCTATTATTCTATGCAAAAGGGTCATGAGTGCTATTGGCTTTGATGTCCTCGCTGGATTCAGCTGCTCTCAGGAGCTTTCCAGCTCCAACAGCCCCTGCTCTGATGAACAGAAAGTGCGATGGATATTTAAAGGTGTTCTGGGAAAAGCACCGGGGTCTGTATTGCAGACTGACTTGCAAGACAGAGCTGACCATGAGGGAACAGCCTCGGGCTCAATGTCTCAGAGGGAAGGGAATCTGGTGTGCTATGGGTCAACTGTGGCTTTTAAGGGAGTTAAGATATTTTGAGTGATAGCAAAACCCTCATTACTGCATGAGGCAGCCTTATTTCCCCTCAGAAAGCAGAGACTGTTTGACCTTCACTGGGGCATCGTCCTTGGCTGATATTCTGTTTCCTTCCTCTTCCTTTTCTAGACAAGGACCTTCTAGGTCAGCTCAATCCCTTCATCCCTCTGGAGTCTTGTACTGATTATTTGCTGGGCAATAGCCAGTGACAATGCTACAGCATCTTGGACCAGAAATGTGAATGCACTTTGCCTTAAAACTTGATACTTAGCTTGTTTTACCTGTCTCACTGAAGCAAGTAATTGCCTTGTTGCGAATAGCTTCCTCTGATGCTCTGGGAAAAGCTGAGCATTTAGTCTTACTTTGAAGCTGAAGGGAGAATTTTTGGGCCATGGAAAGAGAAAATCCTCCTATACTGGCCCTGATAGCTCTTTTCTAGCTCTGTGGGATTGATGGTTGTTAGATTCCTCCTATGCATGGCCTAGCTTATGATTTCTGATTAAAAGCAAAATATTTTCCAAAAGCAGCTCTAACACCATTCTAGGTGTGTGAGGCTCTTGTGATTGTGGACAGCATCAGGTACAATGTGGCGATGGGGACAAGGATGGTGGTTGGTCTTGCGATGGGGTTGGTAAAGCTCTCTATGACTCCTACCAGTTCACAGCCCTGAGGGCATTCAAGGGTATTCAAGGGTTAGGGCTCTTCTTATGAAAACGTCAGGGCCACAGGCAAAGGGGCTTAAGTATAAATTGTGGGATAAATAGAAACATCATTGGGAGCCAAGTTAAGCATTTCTCTGAGCAGAGCTCTTTTTTGAATGCAAAGAGGAGGAGGGTCTCTATGCAGTTTCTGATAAGGCAAGAGGAGTTGTAGTTGTGGTAAGGAGTAATGATGTACAAGATGAAGACATGAAATTCCCCGTTTTATGCCTGTTGATGACAGAAGGAGGTGGCTGCCTCCTGTAATAAGAGCCTGTGCCTATACATTAGTCTGTTGCATTGGTCCCAATTCTTGTCTGTAGGAGTTCAGATGAAACCACTTTGCACTCATTGCACCTCACCTGTGATATGGGGCCTATTGTGATTATTTCTATTGCTTCAATAGCAGTGCGTCTATGGGAGAGTAGCACTGAGATGTCCGATGTGTTCTTAAAGTGTCCCCACTCTTCCCTGTCTGTGAAGGGTCCTTGCTGTCCTTCCCCATCGTTCCAGGACCTCCTGCACAACCCCATTGTTGTTCTCTCATTGTTCTGGGCTCTGGGCATGAAGAATATGTCCTTGTCCCTGGGTTAATAAGACAAAGCAAAGCATGAAAGAAGAAGCAGAGGCTTCAGGGAACTGAAACAACTTTCTCTTTCCCATTCTAAATAGGTCTTGAATATATCTACAGAGGAGAACATGACAGTAGTTTTTATTTTCATAGGGAGGAAAAAAATGGGACTAAGCACTGCTTTTTCTCACCTCCCTTCCCCTGCCCAGATCATCTGTCAAGAGAACAGTTGGATCTGAATAGGACATGACTCTTCCAAGTCCTGGTGCTGGCTCACCAAGCTCTGCTTGTTTGAAGGTGACAGTACTGGGAAGTGACAGGAAAGCTGGTGATAGATGCAGCTACCAGGCACAATTAAACAAGTCAGATGCTTCACACAAGACGTGGCTGCATTTCACACAGCCCTTCCATAGAGCCTTCCCACAACTTCTCATACTCATACCTCCAGCTTATGAAGCACAAGGTGCACCCCATGCTCTAGAGATACGGTTACTAAAACCCAGGCCTCCCACCTCAAATTACAGCCCAAACGCTGTGTTTGTTTCCCGCTCAATGCTGGTCATCGGAGGTGCTCTTTTAGCACTAAGCCCTCTTGAAGTTGCTGTTGATTACAGAGCAGACAGCATAATCTCCTTTTGGAAGTTATTTGTAGCTGGGGTGATGGTGGTGGGGGGAAGGAAATCAATCACACTAGAATAAATGCCAAAAGTGGAGGGGAGAATTAATGATGTTGTTCAGACATATTTTTTCCGCCCAGGGACCAGTGCAATACCCTGCCATTCAGATGTCCTTTTCTGAGAGTGTCAGTCTGATTGCTACGATTTTTTAGATGGTCAGGGAAGGAGTAATTGGAAAGAGGGGGAGTTCGGCTGTTTAAATTGGCTCCCGCTTTGGAAGGTGGCTTAGGTGGTGTAATTGTCCTGTCCAACCGCCAGCCCTCATCAAGAGTTGGCAGCTGGGGCTCTGTCTAGACCCTGTCTCTCTGTTCATGTGGCAGCTAGCCTGACTGCTTTCCAAGGGCAAATCACTTGAAGTCATTATGCTTTCCTTACGCTTTTCCCCAGATTACTAACCAATACTATCTGCTTTCTCTGAGCTCCTCTTGATGAGGTCTTTCAGATTCTCTTGTACCTATGTTCTCTTGTTCTAAGTTCTCTTGTACCTTACGAGAATGGCCAATGTAAAGCTTTTAAGCACTGGGACAACCTACGGTCTGAAGTAAGTAGAAAGTAAACCATTAGATAAGCCAATGTCAAGCGGTCTTGGATTCTTGTTCCATTTCCGATTCAGGAGCTTCCCTCAGCGAGGCTCCCCTGGCCATCTTTTGACTAAGGTCTTCCTCCATCCTTTTCTAGGGACCTTCAGTTTCAGGGAGGTTTGGAATATTGGTTCAGAAGGTTAAAGAAGTTGGTCATCCTTGGTACAAAGTATTTTAACTCAGCTGGTGTCTCCTGGTATAACTGTGGCAGAAAGAGCAAGGGTTGGAGAGCTCTTATCTGATACAAAGCAGATTTTTCTCTCTCCGTGGAGATCCAGTTGCAATTTCAAAGTTAGATTTTTTTTTTTTTTTTACCTTGGAGATGAGTATTTGGGCTGGTGACTCTCTTCAGATACTCTTGATTTGATCCATTGTAGGTCTGGATGACTGCATCATTGGACTTTACTAAATATTAATCATAAATAATTTTGAAGAGGTAACAGCAAAGGTCTGACATTTTTGCATTGGTGAGACAGGCAGTCAGACCTGAGTGGTGGAGACCATCAACCCCAAACAGCCCAGCACACCAGATGCTGATTAAGGGTAGTATTCAGAAGTCCCGCTCTGTTTTCCTTGATTTCATGGAACTCCAATTAGCAGAAATTCTGAAAATAATCAAGGTTAGGTTTTGTTTTTTTCCTTGAAGGAGAAAAAGTCTAACACTTATGGGATACTAAGGAAGACTGGGCAAATATGATGCTATTATTAACATCAGGGCATCTGGGGGACAAGATGTTTGAAGAAGAGGAGTTCTGTGCTTCATTGAATCCACTTTTTCAATCTCTTTCTTCCTTATTCCAAGAGTGATGGTAGGTTTCATCTGTCTATAGTGTATGTGGGGAGTCTGAATCCCTGTAGGCTACTGCGATCTATTAAATACCACGTCAAATGATGAAAAGAGATAAACATCAACATATGCCAGGGTTTATTCTTTGGCTAAGTGACGTGATTGCAACTTTTTGCCACTGGCCTAGGTTCTCTACCTTCCCACCTGAAGGATAGTCTTGTTCATATGATCTATTACAGCCTGGTCTGTGCCATCCTCTTGATAATGCCTGGCATTTTCTTTTTTCTTTGCTAACAATTAAGTAGTGTTATTGACTCTGACAGAGCTCTTGATCTCAGAATCTGGCCCTATGTGATTCAACAATATGTATGTAGATCAATGAGAATAATAATAAATAAACTAGGAATCAAAGAAAAAAAAATAGGAAGGGAGCTATTGACATGAGCATCCAAGAAGAGAGGGAGATGGTACTTAAAACACCTTAAGACACAGTTTGGCAAATAACCAGGGTGTGATGGTGGCTTGGTCAACAGCAAGTCCAGTTAAATGTGTTATATAGCAGAGCACGATATCTCAGATGAGTCTTCAATATACACATTATCTTAGCAGATCTGTACTCCTGAAACCACTCTTACCAGATTCATGTTTTTTAGGGCAACATCAATCCAGTGCAAACACTGGAGAAGAGATAGACACTACCTTTTTGTCCAAGCGTCCGTGGTTTTCAGTAGCTGGAAACAATTTTGGCTCCTCCTTTCTATCACTTCTTACTAGTGATGAAAAAAACACACCACTGAGTTTCCTCAGCGTCTGTGAGTTTTCTGTTTCATCTGTGGCATGGGGGGAAGTGATTTTCTTCACTGTTGTGCTGATGGGAAGTCGATCATCCCTCAATCCTGGGTTGATTATGCTCTTTGGAGCATTGAGCCTCCTGCGGGCTCTGCAAGTCTATACACATGAATGACAACCTGTAACTCAGCAGAATCTTCTAGACCATATTTTCTTGTGAGACGAAGCTTGGTAATTTATGGCCGTTCAAGAGCATTCAGGAGCATCCTAAATCGTGTCCTCTGGGCTGGATTCCAATGTCAAGTCTTTTGTATTTCAGGCTCCCTTATATGATTATTCGAGCAGAGGGATGGAGTCGCTGCATGAAAAGCCAAGGACCCTTCTTTTTCCATGCTGCTGTGGCATTTTGCTGAACCCCAGGGTGCTTTTTAATCCTCTTCTTGTCTTGTGCTGTCGTTAAAGCTGTACCTTTCCCAGTAAACAAAACAGGGGTAGAACACAGAGCTCAGAGCTGCCGTGCATTTGCACAGACTGATTGATTTTTAGAGCACACACTGACGCATTTTTAGCCCTGGTCAGGGGCTTAAGTCATCCCTAGCCTCCCAGCCAGTGCCTGGCCTCAGTTCAGAGGACAGGAGCTGTTGCCAGCAATGACACGGCCACCTTATTCTGGCATGGAGAAGAGTGAGGTCCTGTGCTGCACAGTGACCCTGTGCTAATTGCAAGTTAAGCCCCAGCACATGGCCTGAGTTGTGAGCAGCTTTCTTGGAGATGCCTATGTGGGGGCCTGTCTTTGCGCTATAAGACTGAACTGCAACAATCAGCCACTTTTACAGCTCCATAGATCACTGGATAAAAAACACATTTAATTCTATGGTAAGGTCACTTTTTAGTTAAAAGGGACAGAATGGATTTAATTTATAAGCCTCTCCAACTTTATGGCTTGCATTTAGAGTTATATCTATTATGTAGTGCCAAGCACGTATTATAAAAATTGATTCCCCCTTTTCTCCTCCTTAGATTTGCTGTGTCAGGAGGATTCTGATTTCCCTCCCATTTGCTTCAAGCCAACTGATAGACTGAAGTAGATCTAAACATCAGGGATGACATCTGTGACTGTAAAGTGCAAGTTTATGGGGGATAGAAGTGGCCTAAATCTATTTATGGACTGACAGGAATGAATACGATTTCTACCAAAAGGACCAGGTAGGAGGACAGGGCTGTCGTTTGTAGAGGGAAATACGGGTCAGAGTGACTGCAAGGTACAATGTCACAATGAACACGTTAGCATGTGGCAGCTGAGCCATTGTTTCTGCTTTTGTGTAGGACCTTTGATGGAAGAAAGTTCATGGTAATGGGACTTGAGCACCCTTGAATTCATCAGCAAACTAAAGCAAGAGAGAAAAAGTCCAGAGGAGCTCAGGGAACACATTTTATTTCCTCCAGGAAAGCTTTGAAAAAGAGCCAATGAGGGTCTTGACTCAACAGTGCGAGAATGAGGGTTGGAGGATAAAAGAGATCATTTCCAGGGTAGAGGAAGAATGGGACAACAGCATGACAAAATATCCCCAATTTATTGCCTGATCATCACTCCTAGCACCTTGGTAGCTGGTGCTGTACCTGCACCTTGGCCCTATTCAATTTGATTTAAAGGTTTTCTCTTTGGTGTCACCTTGTGATGACTGTGTGAGGGCTATAACTTGTGGTGAGGGTGGAGAAACCTTGTTCAAGAAGTGCCCTGCCTTGATTCAGATGCTCCTGTGAAATGGTGAATGAAGCGTGTCCTACAAGGGAGCCTCAAAACTGAAATGTCTGGGGAACTTCTCTCTGCAGAGAGAGGAGTTTAACTCCAGGGATATTAATTTCCTCACCAAATAAAAGTCTTCCTGGTGGAGATCTCACTGCAGTCCTCACTCCCTTCAGTATCACATCTGTTCTGAGCTGCACAACAGCACTGGAGATGATGGAGGACATGCCAGTGCACGGTTACGGAGAGTTGTTTGTTTTCTCTCTTCCACCAGCAAGAAGTGCCACTAGATTTCCCTCCTCACACACTGCAGAGGGACTTTTTTTTTCCCAGGAACAACAACATACCAGCATCTCTGAACTGTTATTAGGGTCTTGCATAGTCATTTCTCCACTGCTCCTCACAGTGTTCTTCTTTGCCTTCTCTATAGCATGGTCCACCTGCCAGGAGAGCAGTAGTGGGTGTATCAGCCTCCTTCCCTTAGAGCTGTGTTGCTTGAGCAGTGGTATTCTATCTCTGTGATTAAGTTGTGCTCATAAAATTCATAGCAAGCGCTCCAGACAAGCTGTTAGCTGCCCTTTAAAGCTGAGGAGGGGAGAAGTGAACCGCATTTGCCTATATACACTCCTGGCCATGCTTGACTGGCTGACTGCAGTAAAACTAGAGCTATAAATAAAATGCATGTGCCTGTGTCCATTCTGGTAATCTCCTGAGAAGCTGTGTCATTTGCTCCAGGACTTCAAGGTATATGCATATTTTAAGCTTCCTTTTTTATTAATTACCTTTGTTTTATTTTATTTTATTTTATTTTATTTTATTTTATTTTATTTTATTTTATTTTATTTTATTTTATTTTATTTATTTTATTTTATTTTATTTTATTATTTTTATAAGTGCAATGCGAACAAGGTAGTGCAGGACACCTGGTCTAGAATAGCAATGCATACAAGGTGAAAAGGGACACCCAGACTGAAATAGTAGGCAGTGTTGAAGAACAAGCCCAGTGCCAGGGGTGAGACTTTGGAAGAGAAAGGACTGCACGTTCTTGGAGCAGGGTCAGGCTGTGCTCTCTGCAAACTGTGTCCTGGATGAAAATTCATGCAAGAGCTCTGGCCTGTGCTGTTCATCATAGCTCACACAGTCATGAAGCGTTGCCAGAAGGACAAATCAGAGAATTGTGAAGCTGGATCCCTTCAAATCTTGAGTGGCTCAGAAATTAAACCTGTTTTCTATTTTATTTATTTATTTTATGTGAGATTTAAGCTCTGGTCAAGCCTTTTCAGCTTATTTCCACAATGACAGCTGGGATGTTAATTTAATTACCACTTGTATTTATTTCTTGATGAAAGCTGAGTCTTAACAAAAGGACATGAGATATTATGAGAGCTACCATGACCGTGGCTGGATTGGAGGCCAGAGGCGTACCCCGAAGGACCATGAGATTACCAAAGTGTAATAAGGTCAGAATACAGTCTTCATGGGGAATGAAGTATTTGCTTCTGTGCCTTTTCTTTTGGTCTCCAAGGAGCTCTGCTGCTCTGACAGCAGCATCTTAGATGCTGAAAGGAGAAGTTCACAGGGAATGAAGGTCTCTTTGGCACTGTAGCCACATTTATCAGTATGCGGGCCGGAAAGGGCATGTCCTTAAAGTTCCTTGTGCATATGGAGATCAATAGTCTTATTTTTAGAAGTCTAAATCCAAATTTGCCTAAAATTAAATAACCAAAATGAGCTAGCAGGAATTTTGGACGTGAAAGCAAGATTTAAACATAGAGTTCCACCTTGTCCTTGCTCTGCAAGTGTTTGTGTGGTACCCATGCCGCAGAGGGTGATGTCTAAAGGTTGTACGAGGTGTGACTGGGGGGAATTATCATGGAATAATATTAGATGGGCGAGGATTTAGGGTTATTGTGTTAAAGGTGACTCTTCTGAGTCAGATTTGCTTGTAGGCAGAGGTCCCTTAACACAGAGACCTCAGAGAATGAAAGTAAGGCTGGAGGGAGGTGAGTGCATGGACAAGAGATATCTACCTACAGGTGCTGTGGTGCTGAATATGTTTAACAACCCCCAGAGGTTTATCTGGGGTTTGAGGTTCAAAGGAGGAGGAGGATTCCAAGATAGCTCCTCAAGGACTGAGTTGGGTCTTGGACCCTTTGGTTTGAATATGATCTGTCTTGTTAATATCATGATCCTTCCTAATGGAAGGATGTCCCTCTCCAGTATTTACCCTGAACCCCTAAAGTATCTATATTCTCATAGAGAAGTTAGCAGAGAGGGAAGACTTTGAGGTAAGATAAAGTAAGGTAGTAGGCTTTCCTGTCTGCGGAAAGTGACTGCCAGGTCTACAGGCTGTCACACAGGTCCTTGAGCTGCTGCAGTGTGAGGTCAGAGAAGGAAACTCTGTCATCTTGCTTCTGATGACTCACCAAGCACTGAGCGAGAGACCAGCAAGGAGGAAGCTCATGGGGTCCAGAGCAAAGGCTCTCAGTTACTCTCAGCTCTGCAGCTGGAGGCTACAAGAGCATGGAGCTGTTTCCATCTCTCTGGATGACATGTAAGAACCACACAACTGGGAGGCCACCTCAGGGCAGCTGTCCTACATCTTAAAGTCAGCAGGGTATTTGCCTTGTTAGTCACACAGGATGGAGTACCTAGGACAATAAATCTTCTGATAATTGGGAACCTCAACCTAGTTATATTTTTGACTGTATCTAGCCAATTTATTCTTATGGCCCCATTGTCTTGGTTTAAAGAGCCTTCCTCTGGTGCTTCTTTCTTACATTTAAATATAGTAGTTTTATCTACAATTCACCTTCCTTTTGCCAGGTCAAAATCATCAGTCTCAGCTGATGTGACATATATTGTGCCCTCTTGATCATCTCTCTCTAGACTTCCTCTGCAGCCTTGTCCCACTGTGAATTAATCTTTTTTTTGAAACTGAGCAATAAAAATTGGTTACAGTATTTTTGACATAGCAAAAAGTAATGTCTTGAAATACATTTTAATGTAAATGCACACCCAGTGCATCCTAGCTTGACACATCGACTTTCTCACAGCTGTTTTGTTTATAAGCTTTCCATCTGGAGTTTTCCTTGCTAGTGGTATAAGGTGAGAGACATAACACAGCAATTATATTCTGAGTTTTTGCCTTGAGTCTTTTGGTTCAGGTTTTCTTGGGGGCTACTCAATAAGTGAGATTTGGAGGTCATTGGTAGTGGCTATATCTACCTGATATCTGAACTGGACCATCCTTGGGAATGGTATTCTCACTGCCACAGGGAGTTTTTGCTGCCCCCTGCAACTGAACTCAGGTTACTAAAGCCTGTCCTCCCTTCGCATCTTGCAAAGACTCTGGGCCATCTTATCCACTTGATGTTGCCTGTACTTTGCTGTTGCATGGGTAGATGGTGTACTTAGAGGTGTCCATAACAGGGCACACCGTTCGGAAGCACACTTGAAAGCTCAGTGATTCCCCCTATCAAGGCAGTGCTCCTTAGATCATCCCAGGCCTGGCTACAACATCAATCTTGTAGGAAGGACGTGGAAGTAGTTGGCTGGCCTTTCTCCTGCCTGTTCTTTGAGTAAATCTGGATACTGCCAATGAGCACAGGAGGATTTGGAAGACCAATGCACGAGTTAACGCCTTAGCTAACACTTGAGTTCAGTTTCTCTTTCTGATTTCCAGGCTATTTGTTGGCCATCCAACAGGGCTGTTGTGAGACTTGATTAGGTGGCACTGGAAGGAGAAAAAAAAATTATTTAGGAAGTATTAATAATACCGGAAAGTAGAAGTATTTTGTGCAGACTCCAGCTCAACTAGACCTCAAAAACAGTGATACATGTGATGACTCCCTTGCTAAGCCTCGGCATAGTTTGAGGCACAGGATAGCCCTCCTGAGTGACTCAAGAGGCTTCTCTGTTCCAGCTCCCTCCCTATCTTTTCCCATGATGATCCCAATAAGATCCCCATCTCTGTTCTCCCTTCTGCTCAGTCAGGCTGCAAACAGAAACAAAGATTTCCCAAGCAGCGGTCGCAGCAATGCTTTTTGCTGGGGAAGGTTCAACTGCTGGGCCTTTTAGCAAATGCTGATGTGCTCCTGCTGAGTATCTCTTTCTCTCTGCAACAGGATAAGCCTAAATACCTAGGATGGCATTTTAAAATCCACCTTACAAAGCAGGGCACATCTCTGTCCCACTGAGCATGCAGCATTCCCATTCTAATAATGCTGTTGATCAGCAGAAAGAGAGAAGCGAAGACGAGTGAAAATAATTTGCAAGAGATCTGTAGAGTTCCTGCTGAAAAAAAAAGGAGAATACTCTTGAAAGAATGGCATGTGCCTGAACTGTAAATCCTTTGTTTGACTGGGTAGATCTACAGTACCCAGTTTCATAACTCTCTTGGGATCCCTGTGCAGCACCCTCTAGTCTTTGCCTTCATCATATGCTTTTCTGCTCCATAAGAGTGACTTTACTCTTCTGCAGCTTTTAGGTTACTTAAAAGTGTAAGCACTACTCATGTTACACCTGGGAAAAATGAGGCAGAGGTAAAAAGCGACTTGGTCAAGGCAATGTTAATGAGGGTCAAAGATGAGATCCAAATTCAAAGACATGAGGATGCATTTTGAGGATTCTCCTCTGTTAAGCTCTCTCCAATGGGCTAGTCATGTTGGAGTGGGAGGCTGAGACCTTTAGGACCCCGATATTCATGAAGGAGGTTGAAAGTCTTGCCGAAACACTCCTACGAAAACAGGGCACTTGTCTGAAAATGAGGGTCAGCAGATGAAGAACTTGATAGAACTCCCATTGCATCTCACTGCAAACCTGAGATAATACTGCCCACCACAGGCTCCCTTGCCCTCAGATTAGATGCAAGAGGAAAGAGGTGGCATGTGAAGGGAGTTAAGCTTTGTCGGCTTGTTGTTGTCTAGGATGTGAAACAAGGCTAAACGGGTTGCCTCTACGGGATGCTCCTCCTCTGGGCTTCAAGGAGATTCTATGCCATTGACTGCACTCTGCGCCTATGAGAAAACCACAGGCAATGGGGCCTCTTGCTCTTGAGCAGGAGAAAACATCATCTGTCACTCCACATGGAGATGTCCCAGAGCCAATGAGGAGCGAATGTCTTGAAGATTGGGATGGTCAGCAACACTAGGCTGCTGTGGGCATCTCCATGCTCTTATAGCGGGTTCCTTCCGATACTGGTGGAGAATGGATTCAAATGCCTCCCTGTGGGCAAAATTGGCCTCTACCACTCAGACTTTATTATAAGGAGACTAGTTGTTTTTTTCTGCTCCTCAGCATATATTCCCCCCTCCCTTCTTTGCCAGGCCAGGGATGAATGGAAAGAGAGAGGCTGTGAGTGAACTCTGTTCTCCAACAGCAGTCACTGCTGAATTTCAAATAACTCCCCAAACAAAATCCAAACAAGCAGGCCCTTGTGTTCCTCTATCTCCCCTCTCTTTGGTCTTAGTCACCAGGCTTGGCAGCGCCGCTGCTCTTCTGTGGCTCGTCACATGCTAGTCAGGGAGGATGGGCTGCTCTTTCGTTCCTCTCTTCCCTCGGAGGTCTGAAACAACAGAGCCCTTTGCCTTGTTTGCTTTGCCAAGACGGGATGGATGGGGGAGGATGCTGCAATTCCCCTGGCAGCATTTTTGGACAGCCCCAGGGTGAAGCTAGCACCTCCAGAAGAGAGTGTCCCTGTCCCCTGCTTGGTCGCATCTGGCCTCCTCCTCACAGTGGTAGCAATAGGATGGGGCTGGCCATGCACAGCTGTGGGGAGAGGAGAAGCTTGTGCCTGTATCCAGGGCATCTTTGTCACATCCCTAGGGGACCATCTGGTTGGCTTTTGGGTGGACCTCCATGCAAAGCAGCCAATATAATGGATGCAGCCCTTGCCCTAAACTCATCCAGCGGTGAAAGGGAACATCTGGGAGCTGTGGTTTGCCTGGAGTGCTTGTCTTGAGACCCCAATGGTCACTATTTTGCTGCTGATGTATGTACAGTGACCTGGGGAGGAGAGACTCACGAGGAGAGTGTAGCTTCTCTGATCTTCCTCTGATCCACGGTGGTCCTGTAGATAAGGCCAGGCTGGTTCATATGCTCTGAGCAGCATTGCTAGAGGACTTGAGACCTCCCCAACTTCCTGCACTGGTGATTCAAGCCACGTTTTGAACATTTTGGACCTGCAGGGAGAAAGGTCTTGCCTGGTAGTATGGTGGGGTCAGAGCAATTGTAGACTGCTGCTGCAGCTCCTTATGACATGCTGCTTTTCAGCAAGCCAAGTCTGACAGGCAGCACAGTCTATTTGCTGTAAAGGGGGGGAACTGGCACCGTTTCTTGTGTCTCCATGCAAAACTCACTCGAGGGGCACCGTGAGCATTTGGCAGCATCATGTGGAGTTGCTCACGCTGCTGTTCTCACACGGAGGACGTGGATCAGCCTGGGTTTAACTAGATGAGAGGTGCAGCTTATCCTGGCGGTGGGCTTGGTGTGCCCTGACTGTCAATGGGAGGACATGACCCTTTGCTTGTGATGAGGGTTGTTAACTCCTGACCTAAATCATCCGCAAAAGAGACCAGAAGCTTAAGGAAAAGCCTGCTCCACTGGTCCAAGTTAAAACCAGCCAGCTCGCACATGTGATCTATTGACAAGCCAAGGAAAATCGTTCCTGGTTGTCTAAGAGCCTAAGTGGTAGCTGATGCCTTTGCAAACACATGGGATAGATCAGGGAAGAGGAAGCTCTGCCTTGTGGATAGACACAAGCCTTCCTTTTTCAAGGCTTGTCATCACTGATTTAAAATGGGGGGGAAAAAAAGGTATCCAAGGCATTGCCACTGTATAGAATCACCGTTATTGAATGATTCCTAGGGGCGGTAGAAAATATATCAGTGAAATAAATATAATTGAGAGGTATTTGCTGATCCAGGGCTTCTGGGCTAAGTGCAGGAATCCTTGGGTGAAGCTCAGTGGTCTTGTTCTGCCTGAGGACAAATTGCATGAACATAAATCTCCCTTCTGGCATTAAAAAAAAAATCTATTAAAGAAAATGCTGGATGTTTAATGAAGAATGACCTAGATTTGTTTAGTACCAACCTGATCTGCCTCAAGCTGAAGAAGCAATCCTGAAAAACCTTGACAACGGTACTTCTTACCAGGTTGATTTTTTTTGCATCTCTTGCTATTATTCAACATCACTTTTCAGATCTGAGCTGCTACATCTGGCTGTGCGATGCTACACTGCTTTCAAAAGAAGTTTGTCTTTTTCCAATTATACCCAATATTTTGATTTTGAAAGAGAACTCCTATTAATACATCTTCTTATATATTCATATAATCTTCATCTATCTATCTGTATATATGAGATAGGTAGCACCTTCAACAGGGAGAGGTGGGAAAGGAGATTTTACTGCTAAGCAACCACTTCAGATCCTAGGTTTCAAATTGTTACTCAGCCTGTGACAACTAGCTTAACCCCTGAGCTCTTCTGCTGAAACTGGGAGCATTTTGAAATGATCATGGAAAGTAGGTTTAATTTTAAAATCCATTTTGTTCCACCAACAAAGTTCAAATCGTTTCAAGGTAGGCACTCTCTGAACTGATTGGGAAAAAAAAAAGTAATAGTTATTTTTATTTATCAAAACAAGTTATTTTTGTTTCCCTTTTTTCTTTTTTTTTAAATTAATTGTGAGAAGATTTTGAATTTCTGTGAAGTCATTTATCTCAAAACCCATTTTTAACCAATGATTGCAGCCAAACTCTCTGACTGCTAGATATTAATGATCCTTTCAGTTGAATTCTATATTAAATTATATTTGATAAAATATAGACCATAAATCACTTTTTGTCATTTCAACCACAGAGTGATTTAACTGAATCTATATATAATGCTAACGTGTACAAGCAGTTTCCCAAACTTTTTAAAAAATGACATTTGTTGATTTTATATCAATATTTCCAGATACTGATGTTGGGATTTCTGAAGTCTTATTTCAGCCTTCAGTCCATGTGTTTGTTTGTCTTTCTCTATATCTTTGCTATGCATATATAACATAGACATATATTTCCTTCTGTTCCCTCTTTGAGTAGTTGATCAGAACAAGATTACAAGGGAGTGAATGGCAGTTCTAGAGAAACTCTCTGTGCTGATTCTTTTACTCCTGACTTTGAAGATCCTGCTCCTCCCTCATGAGCTCTTGAGCTCCTGAGATCCCTCAGACTCTCCTGAAGGCTCCTCTGTCACTAGAGGGAGGCAAAAGGACACATTGTGAAATGACACAGCTGACCTAGAGCTCCTTCAAGGTTGAACATTTTTCCAAATGCTCTGCTAATCATTAAAGTATTCATGAGCAATTAGCAATTTAAGCTACCAGCAGCAAAGGAGTAAAACAAGACAGAGGAATTTTTTTTTCCCTTCCTTCTCCTAGCCTCAACAAAGGTTTATCAGATTTATGAAATTTGGAAATTTTCTATCTGTAGAAAGAGATTGATTGGGAGAAATACCAGATGGTGGTCAGAGGTGAATGCATGGGATGATAAGGAAATTGGAAGGTTTACAGAATATATTGTTGAGGGCTACATCAGAATCAATTTCTGAAAATGGGAAAGGGAAGGGAAGGTTGCAATAGATCCTTAGAAGCATCTGCAGTCAAGAAAAAGTCCTAATTGTGTGGATTAGTTGCCTTATCTTTCATCAAAAAGTACTTTGCTCTTCTTCCATGGCTTTTAACCTCCACACTTATGGAAGATATCTCATAGCTTGAGGCTCAAAGATGAGCCTCAGGAAAAAAGTTTTGATCAGAATACTCTTTTTTCTTGCACACAAGGCAAGACTTGATTTCTCCATGGATCCAAGGCCTGGAAGCACCATTTAGGGGTGCCACTGGCCAATGTCAATTTTATTCGTCTGTCTTGATCAACTGTGCTGACCTGAGGTTGAAAGAAGAGATGATTCAAGAATTTATAGCTATTGTCCATAACTATGGTCCAATTGCATATCCCTCAGCACTTCTGCTTTTCCTTAGTCATTTTCTTCTAGGTGACAAAAGGCAGCTAAAAGCCAAAGTAAGAGTTTGAATATTCCCAAGTCTCTGTTAATGTTTGCAACTTCAAATGTTTTAAGTGTTCAGGCAAGTCTAAAAGAAATATATAAGACATACTTAATATAGGCCACATCTGGAGCACTGTGTCCAGTTCTGGGCCCCACAGTACAAGAGGGATGTGGAGCTGCTGGAGAGAGTCC
>JAWLRI010000795.1:1956289-1970890 GCA_034781795.1 Crypturellus tataupa
TTTCTTCCTTTCTTCCTTTCTTCCTTTCTTCCTTTCTTCCTTTCTTCCTTTCTTCCTTTCTTCCTTTCTTTCTTTCTATTATTCATTTATGTCTTTGATTCCTTTTTCTCTTGACACCTCTTTTCTCATCCTGACTTTGGCTAAAAGCCTGAATCTATAAGCCATAAAATTCATATTCTGAGCCTGCTGAAAAGCCTGCAAAAAAATCTATTATTATTACTGTCTCCCATCTAACAATCTCCTACACATTTCCTACTGGATTTTTTTGATTAGGTGCAGACTTTTTGCATGCTTGTACAGCACATCATAGGAGTTTATTCCTCGATTTGGATTCTTAGATAACCTCTTACTAAGCAGCAGAGTCTGTACTGCTCCACATGAATGCAGAACCTGCATTGCTCTGTTGTCTTTTGGACCTGAACTGATCATGGTGTGCTCCACATTTCACCTCTTCCAGCCATTCAACTGCCCTTAGTATTACCATAAAAATATATATTTGGTTGTATGACCTTCCAAGACAGCTAGTAGGTGGTATAGTCTTGAAGACCAGTAAAGGTCATCCTTATTTGAGAGTGCAAAACCTATTTGCATTACGTGTATGTGGGGTGGGGATATATGAGAGAAATGCAGCACATGACACGCCTTTGAGATATCAAATTATTTCAGAGTAAGAACAGCAAATCCTTTAGATTCAGACCTGATCTGGTAGCTGGAAAGGGAAAGGAAATATCCTCAAAAGATGATGAAAGTTTTCCAGCTTTTTACAAACAGGATAATCTGAAGAGTGACTGGCTTTTTTTGGGTAGATAGAAATCACTGTATTGCAAGGGCAGGAAGAAAACTCTGCATGCATTTTGTATGAAGAGGTTATTTGAGAACAAGGCAGCTCTAATGAGAGAGAGATCATCTTGCTTATAGCTGCACAGAGTGGAGGTCAGACAGCTCTGAATTAGCAGAATCATTAATATTCTACTACAACATAAGACTGGAAGGAACCTTTTGGGTCATCAAGCCAACCATGTCATATAATCCCATTTGATAAGAGCTGGTGTCATTGGAGGCTAAACAGCAGGGAAATGGCTTGTGGAGGCACAAAGCACCAGTCACTGACTGAGTGGTTAGCAGAGACTTAGGGTTTTGTTAAGAGACTTGAGGGAATTGGACAATTAACTCAGATATTGTGGAAGTTTCCAGCACTTCCAAAGCAGCTTCTTCTGTGGTTCTTGATGTCCTTGAGGAGCAGTGGCTTGATCCTCATTAAACATCTTGTATTACTGTGCTTTCCCTGTGCAACACGAGGGGAAATGCTAAGACCCTGCCTTGTGCCATTGTGAAGTGCTAGATGCAGAGGACTCACAAACTCAGAGACAGTGTCCTGGAGCAACCAGAGAAGGGAAATGAGTGGCCAGGTTTTCCTCCTGGGAATTTTACTTGCTTCATGTCTTAGCTTTGCCTGAGCAGCATGTTAATTTCTCTCTCCCTTTGTTCCCATGCATGTAACGTGCTAAGATAATTACATTTTTATGTCTCACAGGGATGTTGTGAGTTTTCTTTAACATTTATCAAGTGTTTGAAGAAGATCTTATGAAGGTAGAGTGTAAGTACCAGAAACAACAGTCTTGTAGAAGAGCCTTCCTTTGAACAACCTAGACAAATTCAAGCTGGAGCTATGGCAAACATTTTTTAACTGCAAAATTAATTAACTGCTGTGACAGCTTCCCAAAGGAAGTAGTAGGTTTTCCATTGCTCAAAATCTTTAAGTAAAAGCCGCCAGTCTTTCTGAAAGGAAGGCTGCAGCTTAACGGCAAGTTATTTATCTTGATGCAGAAATCACTGGATGATGCAGGTCTCCTAAAGCTGCAAATGTACATCAGGCCTCCCCTGCCAGTGCATGGTCCTTGTTTCTTCCACTAAGTTTCTTGAGCTTGTGACACCAGCTCCTGAGGCACTGACTTCTTATTTGGGGTCATTTTCGCTTTTCTGGGAGCCATGGTGTTTCTCGGATGGCAGCTAACGTTTACCTCTAGGTTTTCACCTCTCCCTCTGTTTTAGATAGGGTCAATGTTTTGGCACCAAAGTTGTGTCATATCAGAGACCAGCTGCATGATCCCCATTCTGAACAAGTCAATAAAAGCAGAGCAAATATCTGAAGCACCAGGGAAGGGTTTTTGTCAATATATTTGTCTTCACCTCCTTTTCCCTCCTTGGAATTTTGGGGTGGATTTCTCCCTCAAGATTGTGACTTTGTGGCTGGATCTAGATTTGGGAGAAGATTCTATTTAGCAGTTGATGGTAGCCAGCAAGTAACTGTGCCTGACCACGACCAGGATTCATAATTCAGGAATTTTTAGCTGTAATATCCATACGGAGAATGGCAGTGCACCTAGTGACAAGAGGTTCCCATAAATCATACTTGTCACATCCCCTGCATTTGCAAGGAGGGTGCTAAAACCTACACTCACTTGGTATTCTTCTCCATCAAAGAGGTTAGACCATCTTCATGAGTCTCCAGAGCAAGAAAAAAAATATTCTTTTTCCAGACGTGCCTAACAATGATCTTCAAAGACTCAGTATGGCAATACACTAGTGACAATTGTTTGCTAATTTGATGGATGAAGTTATCTTTTAGAAGGGGAAAGAAGACGTTGTGTAAACAATAACTAGGTTATTGTTACTGCTGAAAGGGAATTTTAACGTGAAATATAATGAAACAGATGTGAAAGATGACCTTTGTGCTAGAGAGTGGGGGAAGAAAAGCTTTTCATTGATAAGAACACATTTGAAAAATGCATTTGATAGTGATGATACAGTAACTGTTACCGTAAATACAGTTTTCTCTGTTTTTAAAGAGCCATTTGGTTTCTAGACATGCAATTCACTACTACGTTAACTAGCAGCTTTGGTGCTTAGAAATGGGTTGTGTTGAGACAAGGTGATAACAAGAAGCAAATGCGCTGTTAGAAAAGAGATGTACAGGTTTGTATTAAAGCCGTGAAAGGGCTTTGTATCTGTCAGGAGGCAGAATAAGGGCCATCTTAGGGCTTGCCAACATGCTCAGTTGAAGTTTGCAAATCATCTCCTGTCATACACCTGCATGGATGAACTTTAAGAAATTTTGCAACTTGAAGGATAAAAATATCCATATTGCTGTTATGTGGTTATGTTCAAGGAGGTCCTGGGTCACCTCACATTCAAACAGTTGGGCTAGTTTTAGACTGGGATAATTTTGGCTGGAGGTTGCCTTGCATAGACCAACTAAAGGTGAATTAAATGTTTTGGGGCTCTGCCACCTTTTCCCAGGAATTCCATCAACACAAAATGATTCTCATTTAGGAACTCACTCTTTCTTATACTGGGCCATATCCATACACGGCTTTAGGTGTTCAGGTGCTCCTTAGCTACCCAAATACTCCCTGAACCATCTTCCTTTCATTGAGCAGTAAAATTTGTGAATTGAACTTGTCTTATCTCTCTAAGAGCCAGGACGTGAATGGCTGTACATCTTTGTTGTGTGCTGTAAGGTGGTGGAGAAACGGTTTCAAGGTCTTCTCTGGACTAAAGGTGTGTTGCATAGTTATCTGCAGTCCCTCCAGGACACGTACAGTGGTTTATGTGGTCTCTAGCAGAGTTTTGCCTTCATCCTTCCCTCTTTATAGCAGCCCATTCATGCACTTAGTTCTAGGTTAGTTCATCTTGATCTTCTCCTCGGGGGTTTTTGCAATCTTTTTTTGTCATTGGCATGGGCATCCACCAACATCCTGCTTTCTTCCACCTGCCTCCTCTTTTTCCTTTGCTCATTTTTCTTTGAGAGCAGTCCTCAGGGCAATGCATGGTGACAGACCTCCACTTGGCTTTGCTACCAGGCAGGGCAAAAGACATCTGATCTGCTTCCTTTGCAAGCAGGAAAGTTTGTGAAGAATGCAGACTTGATGCTGGGAGGTGGGAATGCTTTTTAATTAAAATGTCAGTGACTCAAATCCCCTTAAGGTGAGCGAGCTGTCTTTTTTATTAACGTTGCTGGTAATGGTACAGTCAGCTTGTACCTTGTAGAGGCATAATGCATTTCATTTAGCCTGACAAGACCTCCATACTTTCCATGCTTTTTCTACCTTACATCATGACTTCCCAAAAGAATTATGAAATATGGCTAGAGAGGACAGGGAAACAGTGTTTTTATTTTTCCATTTTTTTTCTTTATCACCCTCAGTGTCTTGATCATGATATTGGAAAGTGGAATCAAGCACCTGAGTGGGGAGGAAGAGCCCAGAAAGAAATGGAGATGAGAGAGACTTGAAGCTAGGAAAATACTAAGATAATTCATCCTCTTTAACCAGCTCTTGCCTCATGGGAAGTATCTGCCTCCGAGCCTTGCTTCTACTTTATTAACAGTGATGATTGTAAAGCTACCCTTCTTCTCTGTATGGAGGATGGAGAAACCCTGAAATGTAAGAGCAAGTACTTAAGAAAATATCATGTAAGGGCTTAAAAGCTGTAGGACTGCAACCCATTTCATCAGATACTTAGGGCCTTTCTCACCTGGTATTTGGAGCCCCAAGTTCTTGCTGAAATCATAATGTCAATGAAAGATAAACTTGTATCTTGCGTCTGCTTTGCAGAAGACAAGAAACGACTGACTTGCCCACAGCTTCTCTAGTGTAGGAGGGAGTCAGGGCTTCCTAATTCCTGCTGGGGGGATGTCACCTTGAGGCAAAGTTTCTTTCGTAGCTACCTAAGTGCCTCCAAGGTCCCTCCATAACACAAAAGCCTCAGTGAATGAAGACTTCAAGGTAATGGGAGACAGAAAGACCCAAGATAGATACAAAATACTCTTATTGGAACAGAGTCTATGGGTCAGGCTTGAGCAATGCTGATTCCACTAGCAAATCTCTGATTCCCACAAAGGGCAGCCAAATCGCTAACAACATGTAACTAATTGCTCGCTGCAAGGTGGACAGAAAGAAACTTTCCTCCATAGCAGAGCTCCACTACATCCCCATAGCTAGTTCCTCACCTTGATGCTCTTGACCATAAATTTAGTCCTGGTCCATCACATAGCTGCTCTTTCGAGCTTGCCACTCCTAGCGGCAGAAGGAGCACAACACTGCGCTCCAAAGCCTCATCCTTGCACTACACCTCCACTCCCGCAAGTGACGTGAGACCCAGGCACAGGAGATGGAGTGAAGGGGAGCGCAAGCTGCCAGAACAACCTTTACATACGCTCGCAGCTGCAAGTCCCCACGTGCACGAATCCCATTAGCATCGATTCACCGTTGCTAGGAGAGCACGTTGTCTTCAGCTGTGCCAAACTGTGACTCAGCGGGTCAGAGGAGATTTTCTCTATCTCTCTCTCTTTTTTTAATGAGAAAGCGAGGGAGGAGGCATCACCTCTGAGCTGTAGGCATGAGCCAAAGTTGAAGAGCAAACGATGCCCGAGGAAGGAGAGGATGGGGTGGGAGGAAGGTCCCTGAGGCTGTGCATAGGCGCAAGAAGAGATTTTTAGGAGACAAGGTGCTAAATTTCAGAAGTGCCCAAGAGTTTCTGCATAGGCAAACCATCTAGCCATAGAAATACCCTACCAAGTTCAGCGTAAACCAGCCTATGCTTTGGGAGTCTTTTCAATGGGTTAGAACGAGTTACTTGTGCTGAAGATATGGCAAAGCTATTTCTGGGATTAGCTGTTTCCTGCTATGTACTGTGTGCATGTACTAAACCTCCATTTTTTTTTTTTTCTTCCTAAATAACCCCCGCCCCCCTTTTTTTTTTTTCCTGGGGATTGGGAGAAGGAATCCTCCACTATTTGGTATGTTTCCTGCAGAATAGTTTTGTAAGACTGTGACTTTGTCCCACCAAGGCTGAGACAGAAGTTAATGTTGTCAATGTCCTCCAAATCCAAGACCTTGCATGAAATTCATTTTTGATGAAAATAATAATAAGCAATAATATAGTAAATAATAATAAACAGATATCTGATTATCTTGAAGTATGCTGAGTTATTAACCCCTTATGCCTTAGCCCTAGTCATACTCAGTGCTTAGCTGAATCACAGCTTCTCCTGGCTGACTTCGACTTCCAGAAAATACTGCAGTACAGATAAATAGTAATAAACACGGTGATTATTTCACTGGCAGGAAGAAAGGACTCTGGAAGAGAAGGGAATTAACATGAGCTGAATTTTGCTTTCCTACAAGAGTGTGACAGCAGGGCTCTTATCCACTGCCCGACACGGAGCAGAGGCAGCAATCTGTGACTGCTCTGACCGATATTGCTAACCAGCATGGCATCCCAAATAGCTCTTATTCCTATTTATAATGAACGTGGCATTGAAAAAAAAATGCATTCGCCAAGGAACAAATAATTTAATAAGTGAAAATAACTAATAAATGCCCTGAAATTCTAATCTCTCAGCAGGGAAAAATACAAATTGTATTGGATCATTACCTGACGTTGACTGCTCATTAACTCCTAACTTGGGACTCACTTTTCAGTGTGGACAGGCACAGCACTGGAAAATGAACTCTTGGGTAGGCCTGCAATGGCTGGTTAAAACAAGCTGTTATTGCAAAACTTGTCTTCTCAGTCACCTCTGATTCCTACCCATGCCTTGGTCTTGTATGTAGGGCATCAGCAAGACTCTTCACAAAGATTAGTTCAAAAATACCTGGACTTCTTACCAATAGCAGCAAAAGCCTTCTTGTACCAGATGCGATTCTACCAGGCATACACTCCTTGTGATAGAGTAAAAGAGCTTGTTTTCCTGGCTCTGCATCACAGCTTGCTGTAGCAGGGAAGCTAGTTCACCTGCAGCAGCAGACAAATCTCTGTAGAAAACTGCTGCTGTTTTTGGACTGGTGCCCCATCTCCTTGCTGAAGAGTTTCTCTCCTGGCCTTTTCAACTCTTACTGTCTTCTTTCCTCCGCTTTGGGTTAGTTTCTACTGGATATTGCTGACATGAATATGGGATTTGGTTGTCCTGCAGAGCTGATACTCTCTAGGGTTGGAGTTGCACCCAAAATACTTTACCTAAGAGGTTGTCCTATTAGTATTAACTATCAGGCAAATGGCAGAGAACTTGCCATAAGGATCCTGACAGCATTTCTCTGGGTTCACCATCTAGATGACTGTAGGTCATGCAGAGCAATCAGGTCCCTTGTCTCTGTGTTATCTGTGAATGTGCTCAGCTCTACCCCTTGTACCAGCAGGAGCAAATCAGAGCTTCCCTGGTCCCTCCAAGCCGACCAGACACAGAGATGAGCTGAGTCCAAGTTTAAGGAAGAACAAGTAGCCTGAGCATCACCACTACTCTAACTGCTATGAATAACTATCTATCTTATACCTGACCCTTTCCTTTTCTGCCCAAGACCTCCTTAAAGGGTGAAATGTCTCATTTGCCTATTGCCAGGCTTTGTTTAAGCAGAATCCTCCTCCCTCTCCAGCCTCCCTCAATGACTCAATAATTACTTTAAGTGATTCAACACTCCCCCTCAACCTCCAAGCGCCCCCCTCGCCACCATTCAGCTTCAACACAAGACCACACTGTTTCTCTGTTGCCAGTGCGCCCGAAGCTATTTAAGCCACTTGTTCCCCTGTGAATGGAACTGACAGAGCGTCTTTTGTACAGAGGCGATTTTTGGATTTAATCGGAGGCAGGGCTGGGATGGAGGGGGAGGGAATGGGGTCACTGGGTCAGTGTTTTGGAAAGATCACCTCAAAGGAGAGACCGACCTTTGGGAAGAGGTTGAACGTGCATATAAGGGCAATGCTCCCCATTTTCCAGAAACAATTGTGATATCTCTTTGCCATTAAAATATATGTATATATAATAATGAACCAATTTTACAATAATAGCCACTTTGACCCTGTAATGATAGATCCCAGGGTGCTCCCTGCAAGGATCCCAGGATAATTCGAGCGGTGGCAAAGGAGGCCTCATGTCGGAAAGGTCACTTGCTGCAGTCCATCGCCTTGGGTCAGGCATTCATCATGCACACTAGAGGAGCTTGCTAAATTCCCTCCTCCAGCTCCGCAGCCCTCCCTGGAGTTAAGTTCAGCTGCAGCCCTGTCTATACTACTTACGAAGCACGATTTTAACAGTGCTGTGAATGTACCATAAGAAGGGGAGATTTTTTTATAGATAGGCACATGGTAAGTCACAGCAGGACATGCCGCACGTTGACCCAGTGCAGCGGCTCTGTGCAAGGGGAATACAGGTTATAATCTACATGAATAATGGATGTTTTTCACTAGATGTTTACTAGCATAAAAGGAGTATGACTCTCCTGCTTCGCTGTTCAGCTTCTTTTTGATTCTTCCTTCTCCCTTTCCTACCCCCAAAAAAAAAAATCATTTGGAAATAATGCACTGATTATGTTGATGCAAAATAATATATTCTTGGTAGAGTTAAACTGCAGCCTAACAGAGACTCAAGAAAGCTATTTGCACAAAGAGAAACTTTTTCTTTTTTTGCCTCAAAAGCCAAATGCACTTGGCTGGAGATACAGCGATTAATGCTGCTTTTAAATGTGGCAGAAAATTTTGACTTCTCATCACTGTTAACCCTCCCCTGCCCATATCACCTGGAGGTTACCTCCCCTCAACTGATGGGTAAGCAATTCTGATCCCCACCCCTCTTTTGCCTGAAAACCAAAGACGAGTGGTGACTCCCAGGAGAAAAATCACAGAGAAAAGCTCTTTAAACAAGACCATGACCTCCCCCTGGGAGCGACAGTGACATCCAGCATCGTGTCCGGCTCCTGCTTCTTTCATTTAAGAACCTCCAGCTTTCCCTTGCCTCAGGGATGCCTGAAAGCCCCAGATCCCTGGAGGCTTTGGCTCTGGTTCAATTTCTTCTAGGAGAATAGGACAACATGCTTAAGACTGTTGGAGACAGGGTCAATTATACTTTGATCCACAGTCCACCAGCTCTGGCAGCATTAGTCAAATTGAAGTCACATGGAGCACAAGCAGCCTTTACTCTTTTCCTCGTACCTGTTTGAAAGCAGACAAGGCTGACATTTATAAGGTATTAGCAAAGCTCAGATTTAGTATTAGATCTGCTGTCAGACCTGCATAGGCTATTGTGTTCCTTTATCCGCAGGCTACTTAAAACTCAATGTCCAAAAGACTTATTTCTGGGATAGCAGCAGGCAGGGATCAGTGACCTTCCCACATAAGAGTCAAAGTCTTTTGGGGATATCTGTCCCTGTTCCCTGCAAATTTAAAGTTATTTTCCAAGCTGAGGATGTTGCAAGGTCTTAAAAACCACTGTGTTGGAAGATGCAAGAAAACAAGGGTGACTTGTGCAAGGCAATGTTATCATGGTGTGTTTGCTGGAATGCCCCATGGAGAAAGATATTCTTGGCTCTGATTGCACCCAGAGCTGGGAGGAGGAAAGACTTGCTAGGCTAGGGGTGTAAGCATGGACCAGCATGACTACCACGTGCTAGTTTGGGCTGCTGGTGGAGACCATGGAGGTCTGTTCATCTCCATCCCTCATATTCCCATTGGTTTTAGATGGGGAGTGAGGGGGAAAAAAAGATAGGTTGTCATTTTCCTCCAAAAATGTTCTCACCCACGACTCTCTCCTTAAAAGAGAGTCTTCTAGGTACCTATGGGGTGTCTGAGTGAAACAGTGCTGACATAAGGCCCTTGCTACCTAGTGAACATCCAGAAATTGGTATGTTTAAAGAGAAACCATTCTGCCTTTAACAAACCCCTGTAACACCTAGATTTTGAAAGCTAGGAAGTGCCATCACTGTGTGTATCTCCAAGAAAATACAATGTCACAGAAAGTCTAGTTAATGTCCATCTAGAACTCTGAAGGTGTTTCCTGCTCTACATATATCTTTTAAATATGATTCCTAGTATAGCAAAGCATGACCCTAGAGTCTCAGCTAATATTCCCTTACTCAGATGCCAAGATCTAATGTCCAGGCATAAGTGTGAACAATCACGGCAGCCACAATTGCTGTTTCTCAGCACCACTCCCTCAGTATTTAATTTGCTGCTTTATAGATCACCGTAGGGGTTCCCCAGGAAGGAAAGCAGCTGCAGCCAAGTTCTGCTCCAGAAAGTATTTTCAATGGAGATGCCTATTAATCCAAGCAACAGACATTAAATGACGTAGTAGCGAAGCTGGAGGGCTGATATGCCCTTCTACCCAGGGCAGGTAAAATCTCTTTTTTTAATGTCTGGCATAGTTCCTGTAAATTAGGTCCCTACAGGAATCTGAGTAATGTGTTTCAGGTTTTTTTTTTCCCCTATTGAAGTGACAGCTGTTGGCATTTTTTCCCCCTTAAGCAGGATAATGTATTTAATTTATTTGATTGTTGCAGTAATTGGTAAGACATCCACAAATGACAGTCGACTGAGTATATATTCAATGTAAAAAGAGCCTAGAGATGACTGCCTGTGTTCTCGATCATTTCCATTCAGGCAGTTTCATTCTATTAGCTTTCAAAGACAGATGTATCTCCAAGACAGATTGAAGGCATCTACTAAGAAAAGGGTTAGCTTACACTCGGAAAAACAGCAACTCACTTTCAGGATCCCTGAATGATCTTGAAAAAATTGTTCTATATCTCTGTGCCTGAAGCTCTAGTCTGTAACACGGAAGACATAGTCCTGTCTTGCTTCATGGAGTGGCGAGAAATACTCATTTTATCTTGCCAGAGCTCAGTCAGAGCTGAGATTGACAGGTAAGAAGCTTTAGTGTTTCTCTGAGGAATAGTAGTAGCCAATGAATCTTGTCTTTCCCCTCAAAGATCAGAGAAAGTCTGATCTTTGATGAGTTGGTCACCTCAACTCCATCTCACAGGGCTGATCACTTCATGAGTGCAGTCCAATGCAATGGAAAAATTAGTGTGACTCCATCCAGAAAAGAGGAAGAAAAGAGACCTAATTGTCCTCTGAGCAAATATGAGCATTTTCTAAGATACACCACCAAACCTTCGGAATATACCTACATATTGGATTTTTGCTCCAGTATTTCAGCAAAATCTGAGATGAAATATTCAGTGTCTCACATAACGGCATCTAGAACTCCTATGCAATACCCTGCTTCTTGCCTTTTCTTTTCTCCTCCTGTGCTTGAAGATGAAGAGGCTGAGTAGGTGGATTAAGGTGATATCATTATTTAGATATAACTTCAGGATACTCTTCCCACCTGCCCAGGCGAGCAAGGTGATAACATCTGCTCACCAATCTTGGTAAGAGGCATCACTGAGGCATGATATTAGACTTTAGTCTTTGGAAATCTTGGGTTTCTGACACCCTTCTTTCTAACACCCCGCCCACTGAAAGCTCTGATGCAGATTAACACATTCATACAATTCCTCTTGGACAACATCAGTACCAGATGAGAAATATTTCTGCATTTGACTCATTGCTCCTGCTACAGTCCAGATCATATCTGACTTGGAAAACTATATTTGATGCATATATAAAAGACACTTTACACAGGAAATGATTTCTGCACTTCTGTTAAAGGAGGAGAAAAATAAACAGCAAAAATTACCAGAAAGTTAAAGTAATGAAGAATCTCATTGAACTATATGATCTTCTACTTCATCTTTTCATTTTGTTTTTCTTTTTGTGCATTTTTTCCCACTTTCAGAAAGAGAGTGTTTTCTTTACTATTTTAACTCTACATTTCCTTTACTTTCCTCTTGGACATGTTGATTCTTCTGTCTTCAGATAGAAATTGTTGTTTCTGGAATTTGTCTTTTGCAGTGACAACATCTGCCAATCTCCTTCCATCATCTGCCACCTTCTCCTAAAAACTTACTCTTTAATCACTTCTCAGACTTCCAATTGCTTATTGCATAACCACTGCTTGGCTCCAAATCCATCTGAAACCCACTGGCTTTAATAAAAACAAACATACCGTGACGTGAATATGATTTATAATGGTGTTTATGATCCCATGTTACAAATGAGCATAACACAAAGCGGCATATTCATTCCCTGCTCTGCTGTGAGAATTAAAATTGTAAAACACAGAGACACTGTGTTCATGTTCCCATCTCCCAGCACACCTTCCTGGCCCATGAACTAGCAGACCTCACTCATATGAAGGATGCAAATCTTACATATTTATTTCTCTTAACAGGCATCCCTCTGTGGGCGTCTGTTCCTTCCACTTTTGGCTGCATTAGAATAACCTCTCTTTCATCTAAGTCAGGTCTTACACCTCCGCACTTATTTTGTCTTCTTTGAGTTTTTGCAGACTGCAGAATGAACTCTGATGAACAGAGCTCTAAGTGAAACTTCACAAACTCTGCTCAACCTACTTATATTTCAGAGATGCATATTACATATTGCATTCCCTCTCTAGCATGCCAACCAATAACATTCTGCACTGCTCAGATATCCAATGTGAATGCAAATCCTGTATATTTAAGATAATGGAAGTGGGTTTCTTGGATGACTAGCTTCCAGCAAAATCCCATTTGAAATCAAACTATTATTTCCTTGTAGACTTGATTTACACCTCAGATGTTCAGAAATCCCCCAGTTTTTGCAGAGTAGTCATGACTGCCTCTCATCTAATACCTGTAGAGTTGGTGGAGATGTGTCTATATTTGGTCAGATGAACTATGTTATAGTCTTCATTGACGCAGTTGGCTAGATTACCTATAAAACTGAAAAGGGAGACTAGAATCTTACTTTTATGGAGACATCTACGTTGAAAACAGATGGAATAGGATACCTACTATCTCTATCTGTTAATCTCAGATCCTGGTATTGGGAAGTCTAGAATGTGTAGAAATGTGTAAAAATATAGAAGTTACAGAATACTGTAGCTCTCATAAATTCCCAACTTCACATACAATCAAACTCTTAAAATGATCAATTTTCTAAGCTTTTAGGGTACATAACATTGTGCAATATCTGTTTGCGAGATGAAGAGAAAAAAATAAATTTCATGTTTTACCCAAGTTTTAGTCATTGCTTTTGTATCCTGTACTTAGAAGCACTTCAGTTGGTGACTGTCTTCTGGTCATGTTGGTCCATCCAGGTCCAATGCATCTGGGCAAAGAATTTGGTGCTGAAACTCCTCTTCAAAACACCCCCAGAGGCTGGTCTGAGCTAACGACTTGGAGTAGGATAGTGGGATGGAGAAAGTGGTAATGGGATGGAGTAGGGTAGTGGAATGGAGTAGGGTAGTTGATGGAGAAACTGAAAACTGAAGCTAGATACAGAGTTCACTCACTGTGTTGACCATGCAAGCCCTGGATGCCAATATTGCACTGCGCCACACTGGTGTAAGAATATTTTAGTGTTTTGGGACTCACATAGCTCTTGTGATACCATGAAAACAACAGATTTATGAAGTGCTCTGACATTAAGCAATCAACTCTTTCCGGGGCCAGTCTTACCATGCATGTCAATTAGCATCTTGGCATCTTTTCCAGCTCTTTCCTCCTATAGCCAGTATTCTGCCTTCCAAGACCATGCAGATTCATGCAGATCATAGCTGCTGTGTTGAATGAAATCTTAATGGTAGTAACCTTTGATCTGGGAGATGAGGCAAGATAACTGCATTTCAAGTGCCTCATTGCCTTCTTTGAGCATTTTTTTTTTCTATCCAGGCTGTCCTGTTAGGGCACAGCTCTCAGCTGTGTGGCATACAAAAGAGAACCTATCCTGACTTCTAGATCAAAGTTTAACATGGAGCTTTTTAATCAATTGCTCTATTTTCAGGATCTGGATTCTCTTTTGGAGTCAAGGCCTTCGCTGTCCTGGGATAAACTGTATGCTTATGATTGGTTAATTAGCTAAAGTCAAGACAGAGTTTAGACTACCACATCTTCTACTTGCAAGTATTGCAAAGGAGCTGTTCCAGATTTAATGGTCATCTCTAGCTCTTTATTGCTGTTTTGAAAGGATCCTCTGGTTATATATGAATATTTAGGTAACCATTTCAATATATGAACATTTTAGACTAGGAAAGAACCCAAGAAGGTATCCCATCACAGAGGAAACCTCAGTAAAAATGCACATAAACTGTGACACAGGGCTGTGGTCTGATAGTTGAATCATAAAACTGGTCATCAGGGTTCCACGATTTCCCTTCTCTGCTACTGACTAAGCAGTACAAGCCAGAAGCAAATTGTTTTGTTCCCTAAGTTTAATGTAAAATAGGGTCAATAGTGCTCTCTCTGGGGCGTGTTGTGAGAATCAATGAGGGAGCAAACCTAATTGTATGTAATGACTATTAGTTAAACGAGGCAGTTTCAATCAGGAAATATGGTGCCAATTTTTTAGACAAATAATAACTGTCCACTGGGACAGCTTCACAAGAAATGAATGAACAGTGTGCCCTATGAAGGCTTTCGTACTGTGGAAATACTGCACACATAGTGTGTAAGGCACATCTTTAGATTAAAAAAAAAAAAAGCTTCTAGAGAGAAATCCCTAATTTATGGATAAGGAAGCTGAGGCACAGAACAAAGAGACATATGAATTCAGAATCATGCAAAAAATCTTTCTGATCCATAAGATGAAGCTGGGTTCCCTGTGGTTTGGGCAGTGCTCTAGCAAGCTCTCCAACTCTTCATCTGATTTGTGATAAAACCCACAAAAAAGACAGTTTAAAATAGT
>JAWLRI010000795.1:1970990-2011079 GCA_034781795.1 Crypturellus tataupa
GGGCAGTGCTCTAGCAAGCTCTCCAACTCTTCATCTGATTTGTGATAAAACCCACAAAAAAGACAGTTTAAAATAGTCAAAAGTTTTGGGACTCGGTGACTGTAAGCTCTGAGGCCATCACTATGTGGGAGGTCAGAGAGGGAAGAGTTCATCCAGCCTTAAAATCCAGTGCTCTAAAGGGGCTGATGCTTGTGAGTTACTTAAGAATAAGGTGTCCTAGAGGAATAGTTCTGATAGAGAGAGACACGCCAGCAAGCCATAGAGCACCTTATGCATGATGAAGTAAAATAATTCAAGGCTCATTATGAAGGGAACCTGTATGGAAATAATCTTCAGTTAAGAGCAGAATAAAAGAACAAAGGAATCAGCAAGTACCCAGAAGGGTCATGTAGGGCACCTTCCCTTGATATGATTAAGCAGATGAATAAGTGAATAAGTAATAACCTAATCATAGAGGGGGCCAGGCAAACTCGGCATTAAACTACTAGAGTAGGCAAGTTTTTCATTTGTGACCAAATGACCTCATATTTTTTCCATCTGTTTCTATTAAAGCAGTCATTTCTTCCATCAGCCTGGTGAAAAATTTCTTCAACGGTTCCAGAGAAAAAGGAGTAAATGGTTTCTTCTAGTGGGGAATAGTGAGAAACTAATGTTCCAATGTATGCTTTCCTAAAAGCAGCAAGAAATTTACTATTAATTTCAGGGAGCTGTTGTAGGGAGACCAAGCCCTGAACCAAACAGGTCTGATCTTGTATTACTGAAAGCAATAGTCACTTTGCTAATGAGTCACAGGGAAGAATATCAAAAACAGATTTTTGGAATAGCTTCCTTCTCTGAAAAATAGGTAGATCCTTGACCATATTGTCAAGAAGATGATCTGTGTTCTAGTGAACTTTGATTCCTCTGGAGTCTGGGAATCAGGGGAATCAAAGTTCACTGGAACAGAGATCATCCTGTCTGATAAAGTCTGATTATCATCCATCCTGACGGTGGTGGCACAGCATTTCTGTAGGCATATTCCAAAAATTGTGTGTTTGAAGGATGTATATGGAAGCAGGGAGCTCTGATGTGATTTATTTAGCTTCAGGAAGCTCAGAAAACTAAAAGCAGTCCTGATACTGCTCCCTTCTATTCAAAGCATTCCAAATAGGTTGTCCTTAGGGAGCAGCAAAAAGGTCTTCCCAGAGTGCAAACTCCTTTCTTTGAAACTTTTTGTTGCAAAGACTGAATTGGTGAGTTTAGTACCATGCCACTTGACAGGCCAAAAGCACAGAGACAACTTAGCTATCTATTTATTTAGAGAATAAGATTATTAACAAGTTAATTCATAAAGATTACATGGAGTGGTGGGGGAGGGAAACAAAAGTTTGGCAACAGTAGTAGCTTCTGTATTATAAAGTTTTGCAAATCAATGGAAAAAGAATAGAAATTTATATCAAATGGATTATCACAGAACAAAGAAATCAGACAAGCAGAGACAGTCTTAGCAGGACAGCTCTGGTTTAACAGAAGAAACAAGACAAGGCTTGCTCCATTCAGCTGGTGAGTGGGATTGCCATCTCACCTTGTAGGTTGGATGTGGAATGTAAATTGGGCTTCCTACCTCCAGGGCTAATTCTGGACAAGCAGATGCTCAACAGAATTGAGAAATTAAGTCAGCATGAACTGATCGATTGTATAAGAAGGAGTCCCTATTCAGCATATTCATAATAGCTTGACTTTCTTCCGTTGAGAGTACTTTCTGCCACAAGGCCACAAAGTATTACATAAACTCCAATTCACTAAGTTTTTTGATGAAGGTTTCCCTTTCTTATTCTAAACAGTGAGTAAAGGTTATTACTGTGTTTCAACGATGAGTAAACCAATGCACAGAGAAGTCAATACCTCAACCCACAAATCCCATTGAAAGCATCCCCTGACTGCTGAGAGCCATGCAATGATTTCCGGGAGACCTGCCAAGACTGCCAAAAGCCAGCGACAGTGACTCACATCGTCATGAGGGGATGGGAAGTGATTTACACCGGTGCAGTTTAAGCAGTCAGTCAGGTTGGGCTGGTGCCATCAATGCAGAATTGGACCAATGCGCCAATGGACTGTCAACTGCTGCCCCAAAAAATGGGTACTGGTGGCAGAACCAGGCGTGAGATCTAACCTAGACTTTGGAACCACTGTCTCCTATCTCCTGTTGGCATTGCTGTAAACAGTGGTTGGCTTGAAGAACCCTTTCTGGTAGGGCATTTCTCATGACTTCTTATGAGCTAGTGAATTCAAAGATTAGACTGCAACACCACTGATAATGAAGATGGGGTAAAATAATAAGATATTTCTATGTAAATAGAGGTATTTTCTATGTAAAGAAAAGCAGAAGAAAGGGAGACATGAGAATGATTTGCCAGATGAGGTGCAGGAGGCAACTGGCAAAGTCAAGGGTAATAAATTAATTCTCCAAATTTGCAGGGCAATAAATAATTTGCTTGCATTGCAGTGGGAGAGATCTAAGTCAGATTTGGAAAACTTTTACTAGCGGGATGGATAATTGTGGAAGCCCGTTTTGAGAATAGTAGTGTGGTATGTCTTGTTAGTAGACAACCAGCTTCAAGGACACCTGATCTCTCTTCTCTGAAGCCTCTGAACCCTCTAGAGGCAGAAGGATGGAGTAGGTCTCTCCCTGTGTTGTTTGTGATTTGGTGTTTTTCTCCAAACTCTGGATTGTTTTAGGGATTTAGATGTTTGCTGTGAACTCTCTGCTACCTAAAATGGGCTCTCTTTTGTTATATATGCACCTTTCATACCAGTCTTTTTGCTGTCTTAGCAAAGACAGTCACTTTGGTCACTAAGCCAGAATTGTATCTCATCATGTCTAAGTTGCCACTTACACGTACTTTTCTGCAGTACTGTAGCTTTTTGGCAAGAGTTCTAAACAGAAAGAAAATGAAAGTCTGTATTGAACAAGGCATTGAACACCTGAATCTAAGCAAAATCACTTTATCTCTTAGTTTCATTTATTTTTCTAGGCCAAATGTCTCTTGCAGGGCTTGTTTTCTGGCATAAGCATTTTTCAAAGTAAATTCCAGGTGTTGATTGGTTATTGATTTCCAGAGATTGATTGATTTATTGAAATACTCCCTGGACCCTAAAGAGAGAAGAAAAGGTTAATAAAAGTTATACTTTGGTGAGGACTGTTGATTACAGATTATAATGGGTTTTCATCACCACCTTATTGAGTGGTTTGTTAGATCATTAATCGCCCTTGGCTTTGATCCGGGCCATTAGCTAACATACTTGTCTTTCTCTGTTGGTAAAGGCCAGCTTTTGCACTGAGCATTCAATTCTACTAAAACCCAGAAGGTGCAAGATAAGACTCTCCAGATCATCACCTCTTTGGTTCATTGTTGTTGCATGAGTGCAATACCAACCTGTTTCCTTTGCAGGACTCAGCAACTCTCTAGGGTACTGAGGATATTCTTTTGTTCCTTGACCTGCTGCAGAGAGGCACATTTGCACTTTTAGGAGGCAAAATCTCCTCTTCCTTGTCAAAAAATAAAATCAAATTATATTTCTTGGTTCATACATTAGAGCTCTCCTGGTTTATACCAGCAGAAGACTTTTACTTGGAAGTTTATTTTCATACTTTCAGAAGATGTGGGATTGAAAACTGTGGGATTTAAAATCCACAGTACAAACAAAAAAAAAAAAAAAAAAAAGGGCTTCATCCATTTTTCATCACTGGTGTCTCTCAGATCAGATCTTAGATGGCAGAGGAGTTTCTTGGTTTCATTAAAGAATCAACCGAAGTCAGTAGTATTTTTATTGCCTAGGAGTTTCTAGGATGCAAGCACCAACTAATCAGAAATTGAGGAATGATCACAAAATTCAGGAATCGAATCTTTTTCTTTTTCCTTTTTTTTTTTTTTTATCAGTAATTGAAACAGAAAATAAGCCAATCCTCCAGAAGTGAAACTCCCCATTTTTTTATTTCAAATTCCGCTAAGTCAACTTATGCATGGCATTTCTCTCGGACAAGGAGAACTTGATTTTTTCTCTCTCTACTTTCCCAGGAAAGCAGATCTTTGTGCAATTAGGTTCTCCTAGAGGAAAAACCTTCATCTTTCCAGGACCGCAAAAGCAATTGCTGTCATATTTGGTGATGCAGGGTTCTCAGAAAGAAACCAACCAAGAAGTAAAAATAAACAGAATTCCTTCAAGCTCCAAATATTAAATGAAAGTGCCAGCACTATTTAATTTTACAAATGCTATTGATGGCAAACCTGTTCCACCTCCAGACCTGGAGAATTCAATTCCACTGTCACATCTGATCTGCTGCCTGATTCCCCTCCTTTCTTCCCTCCCCTGGAATTCAATCATGTCAAAGTTCTTCTGCTGGCAAGAGATGCAGAGAGGAAGAATGCATCATTTTTAGAGTTTGCGTCTTCCAGAGAAATCGTGACCCTCCGAGTCATATTATTATGAAATCCATAATAATAATAACACATATAAGAAGGGAGAGGGGAGGGCTTATGCCTTCATGCAGCAGATTCTGCAGCACAATTCCTTTCTGTGGAGCATCATTTGCGCTAATGTATCCCAGAGAAACTTTATAACTCCAAGCAATCTTTAAGGGAAGTTCCTTGCATTTCTCTGCATGGGCTATAATAAAATACAATCTCTCAGACTGCCTCAGTTACACAATGACTTGGGTCTGATTAGTAGATTAGCAGGGTGACCTCTGAGGAAAGAAGAAGAGGGGGCTGATATTTGGGCGGGTGGCATGATTTTTTGTCCCAGTTCCAGGGTGACATTTGGATCCCTTTCTTAGTGGGCCTGTTCTCTGTCTATTGTATTCTTCAAGTCCTTCTCCAAACGGATTTACCTTATGATTATTCCCTCCCACAGATGAAAGTTAACCCCTGAATTTTTATCTAGTTTCTATCTGCATTCTTGTCAAATTTCCTTCCTTCCACCAACTATCTTTGAATTCCTCTTTTCAAGGCTGTTGCCAGCATAGATCATGACCTATCAGCATGAATGAAACCCAGACATCCACAAGGATCTTCCCATAGACAGACTTAATGTTAGGCGTTTTGACAAGTAGGAAACAAAAGGCACACGATCAGGGTGTTGGTTCTCCTACTATCCCTTCTTTAAGGTACTGTAACCCTTAAAGCTGTTTTATTCCATCTCTAGGGGTGGGTCAGTAAGGAGAAGTTTTAAGCTAGAGTTTAAAATGTGATCATCCCTTATTGAGCAGAAAATCCTCTGTCAGTAGCATGCCATCTATCTGTTTAGCTGCATTTATCTGCATACACGCAGGTTTGTGCAAACACAAGTCCCCAGAGTGCTAAAAAGATCCAGACTCTTTTTAACTGATAATTTATTGAAGCAGCATCTCGGCATAACACCATGCGTCGCTCAGTTATTGGCTCTGGCAGGCTTCTCTTCTTAATAGCTCGATCTGCTTCCTATTGAACAAGAGTGGAATTGACTGTAGGACAGTAGCGTATTTTCTGAGAGTGCAGCCCTGCACTGCGAGCATCCCAGAGCACTATACAAGGTAATGAATTAGATTGGCAGCACAGTGACTACAGAGAGAAAATCAACCAGCCGGCTCTGCTTGCGCTTTGGGATGTATTTTTGCTTCCCCTTGTGAATTTTTACAAGGGGGAATCATGAGAGTGTAGCCCTCTTTGGTCTATCGGAGCCGTGTAGAAGGATCCTGCCTGTGTGGTTGGCTCTGCAGGATGCATTTTGGCTTTCCTCCCTCCCCTCTTTCCCTGGTGCTGCAATGCAGTGTCAGCACTGGTTGCAAGCCCAAGCCCTAGCACAGAATCCTCATGGCTCTAGTGAGAAGCAGGGAATCTCTTGGTCCCTCTCATTCACTTCTGTTTCTCCTGAATCAGGAGGGAAGGAACAAAAATCATCAGAGCTGGTGTTGCACGGGCCTCCCTGTTGATACCTCTGCACACCTCACTGGCAAAGAGGCAGTTTTTGCTGATTCTGGGCTTATTCCTTGTAGTCCAAGGACACCACTGTGGTTTTCTGGAGGATCTGTGTTGGATTCCATCCTCAGGCTTCATGATCCTTGAGCTGTCACTGTGAGGCTCAGCCTTGAAATATACTCTTAAAAAATGCTTTTTTAAAAGAGACTCTATCAAAAAAAGTTCAGGCTTGAATACCTCTGCAGTACAAGGCATTGGGCCATCCCTCCAAGCACAGTGTTGTCTGAGCGCTTGCCTCAGATTTCCCCCAAATTCAGTGGAAATTCACAAGCAGCCCCAGGCTCTGGAGCCACAGATCAGATTGGCGACGGGGAGGCTCTCTGGAGTGGTGACCTGAGTGGGATTTGGGAAAGGGAATGCAGCATTAGATAGAATAAAATTCCTTTCCATAAAATTCCTTTCCAGTCCAAATGCTCAGAGCATTTTCACACAGAGAGGAAAGAGCGCTCCTTAAAACCTGGCAGAAGATGCTAAACTGGTAGTGAGGACCCATATTCCAACATCATGTCTTTCCATTCAGCATTCATTTCAGATTTTTTTTTTTTGAGTGTCAGCAAGCTGGAGATGACAGAGACATGAAAGGTTCAAGGGGTCTATCAACAAGGGTGTTTTCTGTAGTGATTTTTTTCCCCAACACTTATCTAAGTTTTCATTGAAATGAATTGATCAGCAGCAAATCCTCCTAGTCACTTGGGAGGCTGTGCAATATTACATATCGATATGATCTTTTTTTTTTTTTAACTGAGAACAGTGTCTCACTAATCTGATTGTTATTGAACAAGCTAAATAATAGAAGAAAGTGTAATTACAGTGGAATTACATTGCAATTAAAATGTAGTTACTCTGTGGTTTTGCTGCTCAATCAATAATTATTTTTGTTGCTATAATAAGAACATTAACTGCATGAGCGAATGGTTTGTGTTAGCTCTCTAGTGTCCCTATGCAACCTAAATAGAATATATAGCACTGCAATAAGTTTTTTACAGTGTTTATTCTCAGCCACACCATGAGTCCTCCAGTCATACATTACTCTCTAGGACATGAGGGTGTGTGTGCATGCATATCTGTAGATACATATAAAATACTAATATATTTAATATGTTAATAATTACCAAGGATATTATTACATTATCATAAAATTGTATTGAAATAATAATATTTATTGCAGTGTAATATAATTATATTGCCCTCATATTTGTGGTTTGAAAGTGTGTTAGAAAACATGCTTATCATAATTACCCTACAATTGCTCTTTAGCAATAGTGGAATTACAGTCACCATATTATAAAATATGACAGTGTTATCTTTATACATTATTTGTATTCAAGTGTGGCTTGGAGGGCCTTCTAATTGATCTCGGCTTAGAAGATAGGAATCTTCCATTGGTACTAGGCTTAGAATGAGCTTTAGGAAGGGACTCCAGCTCAGTTACAAATTTTTCAGTGCACAGCCCTGATGTGGGTTCTGGATTTCTGTGCTGGGTTCAGTTACTGTCTTCCCATGAACAGTGTATTCACTAAGCAATGAGGTTAATGAATCTGTCTACGGAAACCTACATCTCCGCCTGCGGTACTCGTGTAGCATTTGTTCACTAAAGCGTCTGTGAAAGCTTGAACAAGCCAAGACATTTAAGATGTCCAAATCATCATGACTCCTCTGAAATCCCACCCTTCTGGATACATCTATTGCTCTCCCTGCATAGCTCAAGAAACCTGGAGAGTCAGATTTTCACCTCTGTCTTTCAGTCATCGAACGCTACTTCAAGGTAATCCCTTGTGGGTGTCTTTCATGTTCTCCTGTCAACATCTTAGACATCAACACGTCATGGATTCAGATAAAATACAGAGTTCTTAGATCATCTATTCAATACTCAGGATCAAACCACAGGTTATAGTGGTGCCATCAGCCTTATCTATTCTTTCTTGCTCCTGGGGTTTTCCTGCATCCTTCCCTGGATGAGTCCTCGGTCTGATAAAGCTGATGTGTAAGAGAGTTGATGGGGCAGAATGAAGGAATGGGAATGCCAACACACATCTTCTCCACCATGTGGATGTGGGGGCCTTGGGCCCCAAAGTAGGGAGTCTTCTAGCGAGCAGCCATTGTCATTGGACTTTATTCTCTGAATTAAAATCTTTGTTTCTTGAGAATCACAGGATGCTTAAAATTGGAAGGGACCTCTAGAGACCTTCTAGTCCAACCCCCCTGTTCCAGCAGGGACACCCAGAGCAGGGGCACAGGGTGGCATCCAGGAGGATTTGGAAGATCCCCAGAGAAGGAGACTCCACAACCTCTCTGGGCAGCCTGTGCCAGGGCTCTGGCACCCTCACAGCAAAGAAGTTCTTCCTTACATGGAGGTGGAACTTCCTGTGGTTCAACTCACACCTGTTACCCCTCATCCTGTGACCGGCCACCATGAAGAAGAGTCTGGCCCCATCCTCCCTACAATCACCCCTCAAGTACTTGGACATATTGATCAAATCTCCTCTCAGCCCTCTTTTCTTGACTGAACAGGCCCAGTACGCTTAGTCTTTCCTCATACAACAACTTCTCCAGTTCCTTAATCATCTTCATGGCTCTACGCTGGACCCTCTCTAGAAGCTCAATATCCTTCTTGAACTGGAGAGCCCAGAACTGCACCCAATACTCTTAAGTGTGGCCTCACCAGGGCTGAATAGAGGGAGAGGATCAGGATCACCTCCCTAGACCTGCTGGCAACGCTCCTCCTGATGCAGCCAAGATCCCCTTAGCCTTCTTGGCCATGGGGGCACATTGCTGCCTCATGGTTAACTTATTTTCAACCAGAACTCCCTGGTTGAGGGAGCCAGCTGAGAAATACACGTATTCCTGAGATTTGATTGCCAAACACAGGAACAAACACCTACATTTACTTTCTTCAGTATTTATGATTCACCAAAACAATTGCTCTTGGCAATTTGTGAAGCAGGAACTTTGTTTTAGTAGAAATTAGTTGGACAAATATACTGTGATGTAGGTTTGGACAAGAATGTGGCTGAGTGTGTGGGCTCTTTACAGGATATTCAAGGAGCTCCAAGCAGAGGAGGATGAATCAGGATGAATGAGGGAGAGAAAAATCAAGAAAATGCATAAAGGAGATTTCTACAGCTGCATGAAAACAATATATAGGCATTGAATTCAAGAATAAAAAGACGATTCCTGGCCCCACTGACGTCAGTGAGGCTTCTTGGATTCAGTGAATAACGTTGGATCTTTAATCAAAGACGGCCGGTAGTTATTTCTTAAGGAAATAATTAAAAACTATACAAGCCACTTCCTACACTGCTTGAGTTCAAGCTCTAGCTCCATCGCTTACCAGAGGCCTCCTGAGAAATAAACTGATGGACTCAAGACATTAACTCTGTGGTAGCTGGGTATCTCCATATCATCATCTTTCCTTTTTTTCAGTCCCAGCATGTATAGTTTTGCATAGTTACAAGTCTTTATAATCTGTTAAGTCTTTCTATTTTTTTTTCACCTCCTATTTTCTTTTTTTTTTTCTCTCTCATCTTTCTGAGATATTGAATCCATACAGAAAATCACGACTACTTGAATCGTGTATAATGAATGTATAAAGTGCTGCCAACCCTTTTGGAGTAGATCAGCAGTACCCATGGTCATGGAAAGATGGAAAGAGTCTTCTGTGAGGACTAGACTGAGTGTGGGAGGTGGGATCTCAAAGCTGTCCTAAATATTCTAAGGAGTTCAGAGGTGCAGAGCATGTTTGGGATGATTCATAGCCAGACTCAGATTGTAAGGTCAAAATAGGGATATAAGATTCCTATGGCAGGTAGAACAGTTCACATCTGAATTTATGTTTCAAGTACAGCTTGTCTTTGCCTTCTAAAAAGTCCCACTTTCTTTTCATCTTTCTTCCCTGTCATCACGTTATGCACCTTAACACTTACTGAGGCACTTTTCCCATTTGCTTTTCTGGCCTGTCATATTTCCAGCTCCTTTCTGAGCCTGTGAAATGAGGCAGTATTTGTACTTGGTAGGTTTTTAATTGATATTAGTTTCTAATTAGTCAGGACTTCTCAAATCAATCTGAAATGGTGTGAGGCTGTTTATATTTCACTGATAACTTGGGGAAGTTGAAAAAGATTTGATTTAGGAGTGGTCATGAGTACAGAGTAGAGATCATTCCAGTTTCCACTAATGAAAATGACTTTGCATTTTTTGATGCGAAAGAAACTAACACTCGTTATTATTAAAAAAAAAAAGAAAGAAAGAAAAAGAGAGAGAGTAAAAAAAAGAAAAAAAAAAGAAAAAGAATGGGAAAATATCCTGACCCCATCATGACAAAGCAGCACTCAGAATTTGCATTTCATTTTTCGTCAGCTGTAGAAATTACTATTGCTCAACATTTTCAGTGAGTTTACATGGTCTCTGGTTGGCCCTCCAAGTTCTGTGCTCTTCCTTTTGAAATGAATGTTGTAGGAAACGTTCTTATAAAGTTGGACTCAAAGTTAGCTAGACCAGGACACTTCAAATAAGGTGTACAGGGTGCACATAGCCATATTTTCTTGCTGAAACTTTGTTCTTCAGTAAAATTTCCTGCTGATTTGTACTTTATTTACCTGAGTTATGTAATATACTTTGAGATTCACCAGAATGGCAAAGAACACAGAACTGCAATGTAGCAGCATTAGCTATTTGCCACAGTCTGCATCCAGGATTGCTATGATTTCCTTGCAGCAGGCAAAATGGCATGAAAAAGAAAAAGAATTTCACCTAGTGCCATTACAAGTGAGTGTGTGGGCAGAACCATTTTCCCCAAGATCCTTCTGACTAGCATGGACCTGAAACAGCACCGTTTCTGCTCAAAATAGCATGCCATAGGCAGAGACATTTTGTTTTTGCTAAAAGCAAACAGAGTTGCTAAGAAACGAATATTGCAGATACGGAAATCCACAAAAGGTTTGACAGTTGCTGAACAGTGCATGCTGGAATGAGTGGATTAGCAAACATGACCATATCGATAGCGGAGAGGAACTAGCTGATTCCCTACCTAAGCATGGTCCTTGCAGGAAGCAGCCCATCAGCTGCTCATTGCATCCTTTCCTCCAGCATGCATATTGCTGATGGAGAATAATAACCTTGGGGTGTAAGAGGGGCAGGACACACAGAGAAGAGAAGATTTGGAAATCTGGGAAGACTGGGTAGATAAAAGGCTTTAAAGGACATAAGGTTCCAGAGTTTCTGTCTCTCAGAGCTGGGAGCAGCAAAGGTTAGTGAGTTCTTACAATCCTTCTAGTATTTGCTTCTGAAGGTCCAGTTTTGGCAGCCCTGTTTAGTACTTGGTGTTCTGGACACCAAAGCACAAGTCATGAGGTTGGGTTCGTGTCTCAGTCTATCCTTTAGACTTAGGATTTAGCTGATGCCCCACCATGGCAAGGGTCAGCGACCCTGTTGGTACCGGTTCTCCTGGGTTTGTGGACACTGTCGTCTGTTTTAGGGCCCTTTGGGGTTTTGGAGGATGGGACTCATCCCATCCTGACACAGGAGTCAGGTTATTATCGCCTTATGTCCCAACAGCAGTCAAATTTTAGCTACTGCAACTCCCTATGCTAAATAGGGGATCTAATATAACTTACATAAGTTGACAACTGTTAAATGTACCGTATTCAAAAAGTGGCTGCATTTCAGCATGTACATGACTGAATCCCCATGTATGCCTAGGGATTCTCCTTAAATTTTGCTTGGAGAGCAGTATAGATTTAAAAATCCACTGAAATGTAAGACATTGAAGGAACGACTGTCCACTGTCATGGCACAACACTTGACTTAAAGCTTGAAAAGCCTGTTCAGGAATGGTTACCATCTGGAACACCTCTTCTCCGGTGCATTTCTGTTATTGTTAGGTACATTCCTCAGGAAGGTGGGCTGGGAAAAAAAAAATGTCTCATTAAAATAGAAGATAAAGCAAACTAAAACTGAGCCAATCCGATTAATAAAGAATGCCAGGAGTTGGTGTTAATTTGTGGCTGATTTAAAGTGCCTGGTGGGTGGAGAGAGAACAGCCCACAAGAAGCAGCTGGGCTCCTTTTCCATCCCCCAGCCCTGCTGTTGGTGCGGCGTGATGGGGGAAAGAAGAGCACACAATCAGGCGATTCATCCCCATGCTGTCGCACTTTGCAAAGGCAAAGAAGTAGAAGGAGCAGGAGGGAGAAAAAACAGTGATCCACATCTCATGGAAAATAGAAAAAGGGTTAGCAGCAAACATTATGCTTCTGCAACCTAACTAGGGTCAATCCGTAGCCTACATGGGGTCAGCTCATCCTATCAGCATTCACTGGAGGTTCGTGAGATGTTGGTAGGCAGCCCCAACAAAAAGAAGCTTAACTGATGCCTCTTCTTGCCTGGTTCCTGGGGTCGGGGATGCTGAGGGGAGTGCTTGGATCAGATTCAGAGGGTTTACAACCACCTGTTGAGGCCAGAGTTGCTGGTTTATTTGCAGAACTCAGTAAGACAGAGGTGAACTCCCCCATTAGCTGCTGTTTGCTGATGAGGAGCAAAGAAGGGGGTTCCGAGGTCTTTTACATTGTGGTGTCTTCCCCTGCATCCCTTGTGCTGAGTAATCCCTGGGTGCCTAAGAAGGGATTTCTCAAAGCTTCTGTGGTGAGATGAGTATAAATCTCCAGGTGTGGCCTTGTCCTTATTTACTCACCTTTAACAACAACAAACAAAAATGCCATATCCAGCAGAATAGGGCCCTGGTCAATGGAACTCCATGTTTTCATTGAAAAAGACTTGATGAAGGCTGGGAATTGCCCTCTCATGTTGCTGACATGAAGACTAATCCAAGAAAGACCTGACTTGCCAACTGGAATAGTAGGGATGCCATCCAAATCACAGGTCAAGGTGGGGAACTTTAGGCTGATGACACGTTTGCCCTCAGGGCTGCTGTCTATAACAGAGGTTCTTCTGAATAGGCAAAGGTCATGCTCAAATTCATTCTGATTGCTCCAGAATGAGGTTTTCCCCATGAAGAGAACCCAGTGAAACCTGAAAGTATAAGCCTTGTTGCTCATGTTCGTTTAGTCTCTGGCCTCTGTGGCTATGCCTATCCTAAAAAATAAATGAGGGATTAAACGCAAGGAGGAGTGTTGTCCCATGATCATCCAGACTGCTTAATTGCCTGCACGCTTCCTGGTGCAGTTTTGGCCCGAGTCAGTGCCAGGACACAGTCTGATAGACGGTTGAGCCAAGGGACTTTTTTCCTGCAGGTCTGTGGGATGTAGCCAGCCCATTTCACAGGGGAAAAGAGCTGAGGTGTGTGGAGACACGCTGGGCCACGCTTGGCCCCAGAGCCAGAGAACAGGCCTTGCTCTATTTTGTTCAGTAGTATAGACATAGCCTGTGGAGACAGACAGCAAAAGGGCAAATTAGCATTTGGTTGGCATGTGAATTTCTGTTCTTTAGGAACAAAAGGAGGACCATCTGCTCATTGTGTCTCGCACACGAGGTGGGGGCTTTCGCTCACAACCAACCTGCTCTGGATTACAGCCAGTGAATGTGAAGATGCAGCAATGCAGCAATGCAGTAGTGCCCTGGGAGATGGAGACCATCCACCTTGCCCCTGTCCACGATGGGTCATCCTACCCTCTGGGCAAAACATGTCGATACTGCTCATCTCCGGATGCTTTCCTGGAAGGATTGCTCATCTCTCCTGCATATGCTGTCTTCCTGAGGCTGATTCTTGGGCCTCAAACGTGGGTTTGTTATTGCAGGGCTTGTATCCTATGTTTTTGTGAAGTTTTTCTAAATTGCTACTGAGGTAGAAACAGGAAGAACAGCCTGAAAATTTTTATTGGGAGGAATGGAAAATGTAAGAATTTCCTGCATATGATTTTATAGTCCCTTTTAACAATGTCTTGGGTGGTAGCTTAAATCTAAGCCCTGCTCAGGGTCTACAAACACAGTAAACTCCCAGTTCTGCTCCAGCTCCTCACTCAAATCCCATCTGCCCATCTCGTCCACCAACAGAGAGAGCCCATACAAATGAAGGAGCATCTGAAAATCACAGGCTCTGCTGTCATCCCCATGATGAAGCATCGCCTGAGTGATTCTCAGAATAAATATAAACCATCTTCCTTCGATCCTTCATCTTCATCAAGGCTGCATGCAGGCAGCTAACTAACCCCAGCGCCAAACCAGCACGCTCTTAATGCTACACAAATCACTCTGCAATGTCCTCCAACACCTCCTGTGATTAAACAAAGCGCAGGGAAGAGAAAAGAGGAAGCCTTTGCCTTGTGCTAAGCCCATGCCTGCCTCTCAGCTATGCTCTCTACACCTTTCCCTCTGTCCTCCTTCCCATGTATGCTGCTCAAGGGTGCCTGGAGGGAAAGATTGAAAAGAGAAGAGGAAATTCATGCATCTGAGTCATTGATGTAGATCTTGAACTGCTTGTTGTGGAGACCAAGCAATGAGACTGAAGGAATAATCCAGCTCATTATTGCTGTGATTGCAACCCCCTGTCCAGCTGCCTGCATGTGAGATTCTTAGGAATTGGGCCAGTGTCTACCCTGAGGAGTTTGCATTGAAAAGGAGGTCTCATGTTGTTCTGGAATGTGGTTAACTCAGACATGGACCTGCACAGACACGTGTATAAGTCTTCAGAAGGCTTTGGATGGAGGCAGATCACCAGCCCAACCACCCCTTTTCCAGGAAGTTAGAGCATAGCAGAGGACTTGCGGAAGGTAATGTGTATGAAGTCACCTTGTTTTGGTGAGGGAGAGAGGTTAGCCGTATAGATGCAACTTGGGGCACTCCAATGGGTTTCAGGTCAGAGAACGAGCCCTGATCCTGGTTCCTTTAGAAATATGGGTATGTCTTACGATGTGGGGGTGCTACTAATATCCCTGCACATCTCTATAGTAAGCACAAGAATGGCTGTAGAAGGAAGGAGCAAAGGTCCATCGACATCCACCTGGACACATAGGGAAATCAAGGAAAGGCTTTTCCCCCTATCTGTGCCTTCTCATCTCCTAGGAAGGAGAGCAATAGATTCTTCTGGGACTGACAGTTGTATCCAGACCATCATCTTTAACAGCGACCGATGGACCTGTCTTCCACAAATTCTCTAATCCATTTTGGCACTTGTTTATACCTTTAGCCTCCACAGCATCCTGTGGCAATGAGTTCCCCAATTGAATTATGAGCTTTGTGAAAAAGTACTTCCTTTTGTTTGTGTTCAGCCTATGGGGTCAATAAGGATGGCTTTCTGCGTCATGAGGCTTAATTCACTCCTGATCTTCGTGTCTCTTGAGGACCCTGGAGAGAAGGTGCTGTAGGAATACGTGCATTTATCATTCTTTTGATTTGTAAGTGTATATTGCAAACTCCTGCTACTTCAAGGTCTTGCCTGAATCCCAAACCAGCTAGACCTCCTCTCCGCACTCACTTACTTTGACTTTTATACCCTCTCCATACCATGAGGAAAATCCTGTTCACATACTGTGGCATGATACCAGAAGACTACAAATCGCCTCATTTCAGACCATGTAGGAGAAGCTGGAGTCATCCTATATGCAGGGTGTTCCTTTAGCTCAAGTTGTCTTGTGCTCTCCACTCTATGATGGGGAAAAGTGAGGCAAGGGAAAATTAAGGTTTTAGTTTGCTAAAAGTACCCCTAGTTGAGCTGTGTCTTTTGGACTACAGCCTAGATCTCCATCTTCCTGCTGACAGGTGCCATTTGCCCTTCAGTCAGGAGATATAAGTCTCAGCCAATCTAACCAATACCATTTTAAAGTCTCTCTGTGTGGAGCTTAAATCAACAGACATCTTCATTGGGCATTGGAAACTGGGTGCTTAAAATTGCAAGCAGCTTCCAAAAAGAAGTCATTGTCAGAAGGCTGAAGTCCTGGTGTCTGTCAGGAGGGATAAATGTTCCTAATCTGGCTCTAGCTATACTGAGATGATATTATTCCAAAAAAAAGAGTGAGGCATCCTTGGAGTTACTTTAGAAGTTTGTATCCTAATGTAGTCTTTCCTGCTTCCCTGTCTGGGAAGTCTAACCTCATCCTTGGGTACTGTCAACACCGCTTTTCAGGTGGGGAAACTGAGGCATGGACATTGAATGAGAGCACAAAGCCATGGAAGGAGTCAAGAGGAACAGCTCATATCATTACATGTCCTGTACCACCAGGGCTGCAGTTGATGGTGATTGCCCACCACTGCTCTCCACTACAAGGAGCTGGAAGACACGACAGAAATAAGTAGTGAGAAGTTTCTAGGCTTTCCTGGGGAGAATCCAGGGTGTTTCTGACCATGTGTATTGCTCCTGGTAGGGCATCTATGTTTTAACTGGGTGTAGGTTTGCTTTGCTCATGGGAAACTGAGGTAGAGGAAGATGCTGCTGTCAGCATGAGGTCCATCAGGTGGCCTCAGCCAAGAACCCTGCAGGATCCTCAGCTTTGCTTTGTATGGCTGAAAATCAACCCTATGACATGCATCATCCTTGAGAATCTCTGGGTCCTGATTTGTGCCCAGCCAGACATGCCAAGAAGATGGTATTTGGGTAGGCAGTTGTGGACAAATATAGCTACAGCTCAGGCTGAAGGGATATTTAAAAGGCACAAAGTTCACCCAACATCTGTCTGAGGCTGTATTAGACTAAGAATAGGGCCATCAAGCCCCGGGTTCGGTTCCCATGCACAGCCACATCTGCAGCCACATGGAGCACATCTGGTCCTCGTCTACTGTTTTTATTCAGCGAACGGGTTTCTGGGCCCTGGATTTTAGGGTCAAGTCTTTCTGCTTGGCTCTCCCATCCAGTCACTGATGAAAGCATCTAGATACAGGGATGACACTTGACTAGCTAATCCTCTGCCTGAGGGTTTTAGCCATGGCCATATCCTCAATTAATGCCCTCTGGAGTTGAGACCTTGCTGTTGGTATGTTAATCTGACATTGGCATGAAATTCCAGTCTGTTAGAAATGAGCAACCGTCTTTAGCACTTTGCTCAACCTTCTCAGATTGCAGAGCACTGAGCAAAAGCTGAGAAATGCTCCATATTTTCATGTGGGGAAACTGAGGAACAGTTTGGCAGAGTGACTTAATTGGGAACATACACTAATCTTGACGCCAGGATTAAAACCTGGCCTCTGACACCCCCAGTGGTGTCCGTCTTGGTGGCCAGTGCTGATGGGAAGCAGCGACTGGATGGTTTAATCATCCAGGGGTTAACATTGATTAACTGCATGATCTGAGTTTCCTCATTGCTGTTAAAAGCCTCCTGGCGCTTGGGGAAATATGTTCCATTTCTAGACTTCACCTCTCGCCTCTCCCTTTCCCCAAATCCTCTCCTGCCATTGAAATTTGAAATGAGGCTGTGCACCAGCAGCTGAAAGCCAGATCTGTCGATTTGGATTGACTCTGGGGGCTTGGATTAACTTGGAAGCAGCTTTCCAGCCTTGGGGAAATGAAGAACGAGAGAAAAAGCCTGGGACTGTGCCTTGGGCTTGTTTACTCAGCTCCCAAGATAACGAAGCTCATCCCGTTCCCTGTAGGCACTCATGTGCTTGCTCTGGGATGGATGTCCCACCACCCTCCTGGGCTGCCTCAAGTACTTCCATACCCAAAGGCTGGATTTCTCCATGGCTACTTTGCTGGATGCTCTCAGGTCCAGCATGGATCACTCACATTGCAACACAACCCTCCTGCAATGATGCTCTGCAGCTCTTTCTTTTCACCTGTGGGCAATGGATACAGGTCGGGAATGGATAACTGTGCCATTGGTGCCATGGACTAAATATCCTCCAGCATTTTTGTGCTCTTCTCACAGGCTGTTGGAAACCACCTAGAAGCAAGTGCTTTTCCAGGTCAGATTTGGAAACCTTTAGAGATGAAAGCTGTTAGTGTATATAGATATCATTTATTAGCAAGGCAGACAGGTGAGAATCAGGTTTTCTCAGCTCTCAGGAGATGGATAGATGCTGTAGGCAGTACATCAGTCTCTCTGGTGGCAGAATAAGCATGCCAGGCCATGAGGGTGCATGCTGAAATGTGGTTTTGGTCATCCTGAAAAAGCAGGATGGGAATGGACCTGGACACTTGTGTCTTTTCTCTTTGCTTTTTAATGCAGCTTCATCCAGATTTTGATCCAAAGGCTCCTGCAGTTCCTGTGGAGCTGGTGAATATGCCCAGCTCTGATCAGTGCTGGGACAGATCCTGCTCCAGTAAGATGTGACATGGATGCTGAAGTCAACTGAGTGGTGCTGGTTTAGCATCCACAGGGTGCACATGCACTTAAGTCAGAGAAGGTCCCCAAAATGTCCTAGTCCCGTAATATACAACCTCCTGTGCCTTGGGGTCCTAATTTACTCTGGATTCTCAAGTGCCAAAAAATCAGCACAAATCTTTATAGACCCCAGGGGAAGACTAAAGAGAAGAAATATTGACAGATCATTAAAAAATAAATTAAAAACTAGGTAAAACCTTAGCCAGTGTTTTGATGGGAAAGGCACTGCTCCAGCGTGGGTCCGAGCCCCATCCCTGCCTCGGTGCCAAGTAGGATAACTCCAAACATCACAACCTGACATAGCCCACAGGAACCAAATGTCAGACTCATCCCATCCTTTCTCAGGGTGCCCGCGAGCTGCCGGGTGACAGATGCTGTGTTGTTTCTCCAGGCATTTCCAGAGCCCTTTGCTCACTTGCCTCAGGAGTCAGAAGGAAATTTTCTGGCAGTTACAGCTTTTTCTGCTAGCAGTTCCTTGTGAATAAGGGCAGAGCATATTCCTCTGTCAGTAGGGATATTTTGTTTGATATCCAGGGATTTCTTACAGGGCAGGTGGAAACCCCAGGAAAAGAGGGTGAGCTCGATTGGAGATGTTTTTTTTCACTCTAGTAGGATATCAGATATATATCAACAACAGAAGGAAAAACAGAGGGAATGAGAACCAGGAAGACAGCAGCAAGCAGGGAAAGGAGATCTGGGCACATCTGAGCTAGTGGGGACAGATCAAGGCAAGGGTGTTTTGAGAGGTCCTGCAGAAGGCAGTGTGTAAAGATGATTTATTTTTAGGGTACATTTGTGTGTGTGCATATCTATGTATGCACATAAAAGAGTCCCTTGCCCTAGTCCAGCCTGCTGCACCCGAAATCCCATGCCACCATCCAAAACCAAGTTGTCCCCCTGGCGCAGGGTAGATGGACATGGTGCAAGGCACAGAACTGCATTTGGCATCCCGAGCATGGATGTGGGGCTCAAACTCAGCTCAGCAAAGCTTTTGCACTTCCAAATTCACTGGAACCAGTTCAAATTAGGTGCATAAACATCTTTGGTATTCCAGGTTCCAGCTGCACCTTGGTTCCTGCATGGGTCTATCTAGACTCCTGCGAAGATCTGGCTTTTGCTGCGTTTTCTGAGCCATGCCCAGCACAGGGGATTTCTTTGCTATCAGTGGACTAGGAAGTGCTGCCACATGACATATGCTCAGCAAAAGGGCCAAAATGCTCAGAAAAATGACTGGCGTAGGAAGAGAAAGGCAGGAGAGGTAACATGGTCTCCCAGCTGGAGCCAAGGGATCAAGCAGGGATGTCTTCCAGGTACATCAAGGCTAGCTAGACTCCTGATGTGGCTACTAACCTAGCAACTTGGGCAAATTAACCGATGAGCATTTAGGTGATAGGTGCCCAGCACAGGACCATTAACTCTTGCTTTAAAACATCACCTTTCCTTTCCATCTGCAGGTTGCAATCCTTTGTGCACATCCCTTGCTGTTTTGTTGATTTGCAGTGTAGAGGAGCTGCTTTCAACGCAGCTACCCCTTGTGTCTCTGACACACGTTGAGCCAAAGAAGCAGGTGCTAAGGGTTGTCTATTTACTTCTTCTGCATAAGAATATATATAGAGATTCCCATCTCAGCAAGGATCAATTGAAAGCAAAAAAATATATTATATATGTTTATGTTCCTCATGGTAAAACCTTCCAGATGGGACTGCATTCAGAGGAAATCAATTATGAGACCTAATAGCCATATCACAGTGTCCCATTGGCAGGTCCGTTTAGTTAAAATTTGCTGTCTTTTACGCTGCTGTTCCCAGAGAGGGGTCAGCGGGGCAGGAGGAGGGATGCGTGTTGTGCCCGCTGCATCCTTATTCAGCAGCAGGCGTGAGAAAAAAACACGGTTTCGCGGAGGGCAGGAGCCTTGGGCTGGATCCCACGCGCTGGAGTTGCCCTTCGGCACTGGATCTCGGCGCGGCGCTGGCTCCTAACCATCTCGTTGCCATGGAGCCGCGGATGGCTCTCGCTTCCAAGCGGAGAGAGGGATGTTTCTTCCCGGGCTGCACCAGAGGTTAAGATTAGCCGGGCTGGCTCATCACTGCGAAGGTCGGGTGGACTTTGGCTTTGCAAACAGCTGTGACCGCATCCCAATAGCGCGAGATGTTCAGCAGGGTCAGCCCGCAAGCCAAGGAGAGGCAAACTGGCTCTCCCCTCCTCTCCACTCTCCTTCCAGGATGCAGATAAGCAGGGATCCTTCACTCCCTGAGCTGACATTTAAAGTGTTTACAGTCATTTGAAGGCAACCCCTACTGCTAATCTGAATGACCTCTTTGGAAACGAATGTTTTGCCTGTGATTTTCATTGTGGCTAAGCATTGTTTTGCCTCTGCTAGGAGGGTGGCTTTCCTGAAATCCAGCCCTCGAGAAATCCAGGAATCTGGCACGATGCATTTTGCACTGCGTAGTTTTGCAGGCTGAAAACCAGTGTCAGGGCTGGGAGTCGGACTTGTAAAAAATTTAAGTGCAAATGCATTTGGGCTCCACGCTGGTTAGCATCAGGTCTAGCAGACAGCAGTCTGCTGGCAAAGGCAGCAGTGATTTGAAGTTCCACTGAAACCCTGTTTGCAAATAACATGTTGGACTTTTTGATTTCCTAACTCTTTCCTCCCCATATAAGGCTTTTTGCAGTAGAGGGTTCAGCTGCAGGAATTCTAGCTTTGCTGATCATTTGTCTAGCCACTATAAAAGCTTCCTCTGCAATCAGGGGTGGGAGAGGGCAGAAGGGGAGATGAGTAGCATGAGTAGCATGGACAGATTGTGGCATGACTTTGACCCTAATTCGTTTCTGGCAGCATCAGCCTGGTCCCTTATCTTTGAGAACCGTGTCCCCGTTGATCTGAGCTATTTCTGGGTTGCAGAGCAGAACAATATTAGTGGATCAAAAAATTGGCAGCTTGCACCAAGGTCCTCAATGCGGGCACCCTGAGCACTTGCTTTTCTCTGTCTGGGGACCATGGAGGTGCCTGGAAATCAAAGCTGTGGTTTGCACTTGTTAGATAAATCTTGGTAGTGCAAATCTGATGCGAAGGGTCAGATTTGTCTTTCTGAATTCGGGTAGCATAAGACTAGGGCAGCCCTCACTAAGGGGGAAAACTCCTCTCCCTTGGGTAGACCAAAAGAGCAGCAAAGGAACAACCAGGGAATTGATTGGCAAGGAAAAGGGATGATGAATGGGTGGCCAGTGGGAGAAACCTTGCACCGTGCACAGAACATCTCCACCCAAATATCTAGTAAAACAGAGCAGTGCCTCCTAAAACCATCCAGGAGAACTGTCCCAGAGCCTGGGAGGACTGAAGGTGGCCCTGGGGTGGCGGGGAGACCTTGGACCCTGTAGAGCTGCTGCCTGATAGCTCTGCTCGAGGGTTTGGAGCAGCACTGCAGGCGTTGGGGTGTCCTCCATGCAGAGCTCCCAGGCAGAATGATGCTCCCTCCCTGTGTAACAACTCTGTTTCCCTGTGCTGGTTTGGTGGAAAAGAAGGAGGGAGGAGAGCGAAAGAGAGAGCGGAGGAAAAAAAAAAAAAAAAAAAAAAACACAGTCTGGCAGGAGGGAGAGAGGAGGCAGAGCTCAGCTGCCCACGGCTGCCTCCAGCCCAGCCTTCCCCAATGCAGCCCGGAGCAGCATCCCGGGTCAGTAAGGACGGTGCGGGGAGAGAAGGGGTGCTCCGCGGAGCAGGGAGAGATGGAGTTATCTTTGGGAAGAGGGTTGGGAATCACTGCGGATTCTCTGCCCGGATAGGAGGAAGGGGCATCCTGCAGGCACCAGAGATGGGGACACGGGGGCACTGTCCCGCCCTCATCGTGGTCTCAGATAGGACCCTCTTGGTGTGTAGACACATCGGGATGGATGGGAATTGGAACATCCCAGTGTGGGAACGGCAGCATGGGGCTGTGCTGGGGGACTAGCTGGGGTGGGATAGGGGGGAGCGTGCTGATTCTCTGCCTTGCAAAGGGTTAACCTGAAAGCAAAACAACCCCCTCAAACCTCTTCTTTTTCTCTCCCCTCCTCGCTCCCCTTCCTTTTTTTTTTTTTTCCAGGTGTTGTTTATGGCCACAGGAGGGAGCTCAAATCCAGACATGGGAAGACTGGCTTGATTTCGGATCCAGAGCCTCTTAAACTCTCACTTTTCCGCTAAGCTGATCCCTGTTATGTCCAGGATCTGGCACCTGCTTGACATTTACTTTGAGTTCCAGAGGACCAGAGACCTAGGATGAGGAGCATTGGATCTGCCCTGAACCTGCTTTTGGTATCGCCACTCTACTTTGTGTGGACCGTGGTCGCTCTGGACCTGGCACAAGCTCCCTGCACCACTTTGGTCCAGGGGAAATTCTTTGGGTATTTCTCCTCCTTCGCTGTCTTCCCGTTGAACTCCTCTATCTGCTCTTGGATTATCCAGAACCCTGACCCTCGGAGGTACACCTTGTACATGAAGATCCTGAAACCTACCAGCGTATGTGACTACCAGCACATCCGCACCTACCAGTTTGACTCCTTCCTGGAGTCCACTCGCACCTACCTGGGCATGGAGAGCTTTGACGATGTGTTGAAGCTCTGCGATGGGTCCACCCGCTATGCCTTCCTCCAGTCCAACAAGCAGTTCCTCCAGATGAAACAGACCACGCCGCCGGGGCTGGAGAGCGGGCCCGTGCGATGGAAGCCCATGAAGGCTCAGGAGAGGGACTTCTCGGTGGAATACCTCGTGGTGGGCAACAGGAACCCTAGCAAAGCCGCTTGCCAGATGCTCTGCAAGTGGCTGGACGCGTGCTTGGCCATCAGCAGCAGCTCCCACCCGTGTGGCATTATGCAGACCCCGTGTTCGTGCTCGGGAGGCGAGGTCCTGGATCAGGCCAGCGAGATTCCGGGGTTCACGAAGAAGAAGGAAGATTGCTATAAGGATGGGATTTACTTGGAGAACTGCATGAGCAGCCCAAAGGACAGCAGCGGCGTGGAGTCCCTGGGTGAGTGGAGTGCGACTACCTACCTGGAGGTGTTTGGGAGCAAGGGCTGGTTGGTGTCTCTCTCCTGGGTCCCACGCTGTCCCGGTCATCTTTGTATCCAAGTCTGGATGCCTGGTATAAAAACCTTCTTTTCTCATTGATAAGCAGGTCTGGTAACCCCCTGTGGCTTTTTATTAGCGTATATCTGGGATGTAGAGCAACTTCCCCTGAAGGTGTCCCAGATTGGAGTCTCGTTTGTTTTACTTATCCTGCAGCCTCGGGGCTGCAGAGAGAAGAGTCTTAACCTGAAGTCGAGCAGCTTTCCGACATAAAAATATCCTAGAAGAGCCAGGATCCAAGTTACCTCCCAAGGCAGGTGTCACTCATAGTCCTATCATCTATTCTAGTTCATGGGAAACACCTTGCAGGCCAACAGAAAGCATGTTCATTTTGCCTGAGCCTCTTTTTCCTTCTGGACACTTTCAAAAAAAAAAAAAAAAAAAAGTAAAAAAAAAACACCCTCTCACACAAAATTAAGTGCTGCTTGCACAGGTTTACCATGTGCCTTCTCTGTGGCTCATTCCTCAGGTTTTTCATTTTCCCCACAATTTCAATGAGTGTGGCAGAGGCTGTGGCTGTTGGGAGACGCTGGAAGGACCTGGGGAGGCAGAGGGGGCATGAGAGAAAGGAGGAAGAATTAGGATGAGATGCTCCTGAGAGCTGATTTCTGCACGTATCGCAGCTGCATAACCTTTCTTGGGTCATTCTTGGGGTGGAAATGTCCTTTATGGTGGTCTTCACCGTACGGTGCCGTGCAAAGTAGAAGGCAACTGGAGGGCCAGAAAGCAGAGTTGCTATTTTAGTGCCTGTGTTAGATCCGCTCTGATATATTTATTCCTGGTTCCCGTCCCACCTGCCAGCAGGCAGGTTATGTAAAACGGAGGTGTGATCCTAAATAGCAGTCCAGGCAGGAGCAGGAGGGAGCCTTCAATTTTGCCAAGTTCAGATGCGCTCCGCAATGGCACCACAGGGCCTCGTCTCCCAAAATGCCAGATGCAAATGCCCTTTGCTACCAAAAGATGGGTTGTACATGTCTGGTTCTGGACGTGGTGGTTTCTGCCTGGCTTTAGCCCACTCAGGAGAGAAGTTCTGCATGTTTCTGTGATGGAAAGAAGCCAGATTCACTCACACAAGAGGAAGGAGGTTTTCGGGCACAGGTCCAAGCTGTGCAGGGTGATTTTCTTGCAGACCTCAGTCTGGAGTTAGCTGAACGATTAGTATATGATCGGGTTTTAGTGCTTCCGTCAGTGGATTTTGGGGGGAGATTTTGTTTCTCACTGATCTGTGAATCGATACGTGGAGAAACACAGCCGAGCCATAAATTCTGCAAATGAGGACTTCAGCGGTGCCTCTTTCCCTGGTTATGAGCGCGCTGCGATATTTGCTCCTCGCATCTCAGGTTTCTTTGCAATGCCCTTTCCTCCTCCACGAGCAGCGCGTGCAGGGCACCACGTGGCCGCCTCTTTGGAGTGACATGAGCCCCTCAAGTCATGCGTCGAGCTTCATATTTGCTGATTAGGAGATTTATGCATTCAGCCCAAGCAGCATGACCTTTTCCGTTGCAACCAAAGGTGAAATTTTAAATAAGATTTTCAGCACATCCTGGAGTGTTCAAGCTTAATATTGGCTTTTGTAAAGATCTCTCCCGGATCAACTTGAGCTCTCGAGTGTTCCTAGGAAACAAGCATGAAAGAAACTTGGAGGTGGCTACACCAAGTCTTTTTGGGTGTCAAATATTTATAGAGAGTGCAGATAATATTTTCGCTGTCTTCTCACATCTGCCCCATATTGAGGATGCAGAATTAACATCTTCACACCGTCCACATGGAAACAATGCTCACAGGGTGCCTGAGCTCTCTATGTGCTGCTCTGTCACTCCATCTATTTTGCTTTTTTTGCAAAGGCTTGTTCAGGAAGATGGAGGTGAGATCCAATTTGGATGCAGAACCAGTGATCTTTTAACAGTATTTTGTGGGTGGAACATTTTGAGAACGTTCCCAAATTCGTAGCACTGTTAGTGGTGGTTATTGCTGTTATTGTTGTTCTGATTGTATTTGTAACAGTTTAGGTTTTTTTTCTGCAAGCTTTTTAGCTTTTTTTTTATTCTCCTGCTTACTGAGTCATTTGTTGCTTCTGAGCCTGTCTGTTGACACTTCCATCTTCTAACATGTGTACGTGTGTGCTGAACCAGCCTAGTCTGATGAATTTTGAGGCAAGTAAAACAAAAAAGAAAAAGTCAAATACCTAAATATCATCTGGGACATTTCCAAAGCAAGTGAATGGGTGTAAATTTACTAACGCTACAATGAAGCACTGCTTGAGAAGGAGAAATTATGCTTCTCTGGGCGATACTGTGGCTCAGAAAATATGTAACAGCCCTCCAAAAAGGTGTCATGACAAACTTGGGTCAATGGCAACCCAAAGGATAGAGAATGCATGTGACTGGGTTAGATGTTTTCATCTTCCTACTCTTTGAAGTCACTCAAGAACAGTCCAGGAATAGATCAGGTAGGCTGGACTTCGGCTTCCGTGGCTGAAGAACAAACTTGGAGATACCAAATCTGCTGCCAATCAAGCTATGACTAAGAAGACACTGACCTTGTCACTCCAGAGCAAGCTGCAGCAAAGTGGAGCCTGCTTATATAATCCCTTTTAACAATGAACAAATTCTGCCTCAATGGATTGGGTGTTTTTTGTTGTTTCTGTTTGTTTTCACTGTATTTTCTCATTTGCTATCAGCACTGTGACACAAAGAAGCCTAAATTCCAGTCTAATTTCACTAGTGGTCGATGAGTTTACACGTGGTGCAGGTATATAGGGACGTTTATGGACACTCAGAGTGATACCCAACAAAGTAACTCAGCCTTCATCCCAAAAGAGACAACACCATCAGAGATCTGTTTGGGTGAAAATATTAAATTAGACCTAAAGTTGTTTGATGATTTTTTTTTATTATTTTTTCCGCCTACATTTAGTGAAATACCCCCTTCACACTCTTTCCCCAACATAGATGCTGCAGAGGTTACTGCAAGCAGTGGTGGGAGCAGGAAGAATCTGCCAGGATGCAGAGGCAGCAGCAGATATTTCAGTGTCCTGATGTTTATAGACAGATCATCCTTTGGAAATCCAAGCTGGGATAGACCCGCTTGAAAGAGAGGCATAGGGATCTTGGAAGGCTGCAGTTTGGAGGGCTTCCACAAGCAAGGGGAGCCATGGCAATCGCGAGGGATGAAAATCCTGGTGGACTTCCAAGATGCGAGCCGGCTTCCCTATAAACAGAGCTGGGGCTTTAAATGGGATTCTGATGTGACACTGTAATGAAAGAAGGTTAAGTGGGTGCTTAAGTGCTGTGCTGAGTTAGGCACTTAATGAATGACTAATTAGTTCTGTCTCAACGTAATCTACTCCTGGAAGGCTGTTATAGTATTCTCCCGTTGGTGGCCCAAAAACATAACCGGCATGAGCTGGCCCTTCCAGTCTTCACAAACCTTCTCCAGGGGCTCCGAGATGCCAATTGAAAAATGGGGTTAATTGTGTGCCCCTGAAATCTGTTATTATCTACTGGCGAAGTAGATGAAGAGTCATTACATTCGGGGCTGGAAGGACTTTTACGATGAACGAGCCTGATCTGTTACATATTTCTGCCAGAGAATTTCACCTATGCATTGAAGAAAATAACCAAAAAACATTGTTGAAACCGAACTCTCTAGTTTTCAGAAAGTATTCAGTCAGGATATTGCTATTTCTGAGTGCTAGAGATTTTCCTGCCTTTCCTGGTAAAATTTCCCATTGCTTAATTAAGTCCATTACTCTGAAAAAATAAAGCCCATCTTCCCAGCCGCACAGTCCCTCATTTCACTTCTGCTTTTTAGTGGTGTTTCACCTTCCAACCCTTCAATGTCTTTATGCCTTTGACTCTTAGATTAAGAAATCATCTAGCACTCATTCTTTACTATCTGCAGTGTTATTTATAGACTCACAAACAAGTGGCTCTTAACCTTGGACACGTGAACTGCACTGAACTCCATAAATTTGTCACTGCAGGACATGTTCTCCAGTTCTCACATTGTTCTTGGGGGCTCTGCTTCATGTCCAGCTGGTTCAAATAGACTCAGTGTGATGTTTCCTCAGCAGGTCTGGGTTTCTGCCTAGAGTCCCAGGTATGGAAGAGAGACCAGAGGCATAGGATCAAATGAAACAAACAGGTTCCTCCTTGCTGCAGAAATCACATTTTGTGACATGACTTCCCGTGAAGCCCCAGCCTTCACCAGAGCAGAATCATTTGTTAAGTCATTCCTTGTACTTGTAGTGAACTTTAGTAACCACGAAAGTTCAGGAACTGACAAAAGAGCTGTGAGTAATTGCCCAAGGGCAGGAAAGCAAGCATCTCTGTTGACCTCTTCAGTTCCTCCTTAGGACGCTTGGCTCTGTCGAGCTAGGTTTGTGCAAAAGGAAGCCCAACTTAAGCCTCATTTTTGGATTTGCCAACCAAAGGGCAGAGGGAGTTGAATGGATAAAGTTTCTTTGCCTTTCTGGCATAGACCTACTACGTGTACTTTGGGTAGGTGTGATGTTCTCCAGCTTCTTGCTGTCCTGTCAGTTTTTGCCCAGCTGCTAGATCTGTGCATCCATCAGAGCCTGGCTATGACACCCTGAGACATTGCCAGCAAAACATGGGGCAAGGAAGAGCTGATTTTTGCTCTCAGCATCTCCAGTGCTGCCCCAAAACATTGGGGATTTTGCCCGACACTGTCCTAGCTTAAGTCCAAGCTAGAGCAATACTGAGCAAGAATTGACTCAATTTCCAAGCTCCTGGAGGAGCAGATGAACCAAAATCTGCCACTTTGCAGTCAGAGGACCTTCCATCCCCTGACTCCAGTACTGACTCCATATGGCAGGTTCTGAGGGTAAAGTCCCTTATTTGAGTAGTCACTGGGTGTTTCATGGTGTTGGGAAATGTGGGTAACTAAATCCCACCTGGGAGCTGTTTGTTACAGAACTAAACACACCTGTACATGTGCCTGTGTGGAGATGTCCAGTGTGAGAGATGGTGAAGGAGGGAAATGAGAAAAATAAAGCGATCAGTTCCATTGTGAACTCTACAGCTTGTGGACATGATCACAATGCAGAAACATCCGCAATTACTGTCAAAATGCACTATTGTTATGGAAGGGAGATGAAAGGTGGAATTCACATCTAGTTGCTGAGGAAGTTTTACAGGCAACTGCTCCCGTTATTGCTATGAGGGGACTTCTGTATGTAATTTAATGTGTGGCAGCTCGGTGAAAGGCTCAGCCTGTCAGTTGCACATTCTTTCTTTTTATTTTTAGTTCACTATTGTTTAGCATCCATTTAATAGGTGAGACATATAGCAGAATCTCCAAAAGAGTTTTGTGTGAGAATGGAGAGTAAAATTTATAGACAAGGAGTCCTAGAAACCAGATTCAAAATCAGCACATCTGCGACATGACTTTATGACTGTAACTCCAGTCACATCCGAATGAAGATGTTACAGTGTCTGAAGGAAGGATGCACAGAGCCATTTCTAGCCCTTTTCAACCCCTACCCTAAGCATCTCATGTATGAATATGATCACAGCAGTCTGCAAAACAATAATAAAAAACATCTTTCCAAGAAAAAAGGCATCCATGGAGCTTCTCAGGTGCTCAAATACTCTTTGAGGTGCTTGACCTCTATGGATCCCACTGGCACTGAACTGTTTATCTTGATGACCCCCATCTGTCTTGGTGAATTTAGCTCTTCCTTGAAAGCAGCATTTTCCCCTTTGCAATGTTTTTTTTTTTGTTTTTTTTGTTTTTTTTTTTGTTTATGTTGACGTAGCTTTCAAGGATTTCAGCTGAAGTCTTTCTGTAGAGCAGTAGTTTCTCCTGCTTATTCCAGAGTACCATCATCATCTCCACAACTCATCCTTTCTCCATGACTTTCCTGTTTCTGCTGCAGTAGCCACTGCAGTCTTGCAGCATCCACTGCTGCTTGTTCAGGTTCCTGAGAGTCTGTTTTCCTCCAAGTCACCACTGAACCATGCCTGGGCTAAATAGGTTGGAAAACTGTTTTTGGATGCTCAGCAGGTATCACTCAGTATGGCTCTGTGATACATTAACCCATGGAGGATTCAGCATCTGTGAGTCCCTGAGGTGGCTCTACCAAAGTCACCTCCAGTTGTCAGCATGGTACATGATCTCCTTGCACTTGCAGCCAGCAATCTGATACCCTATAGTTGATATAAATATCCTGCTTGTCAGCCTTCTGATGGTGTAAGGCAGGCTAACAAGGGACGTCCTTTAGCACATCATTAGAATTTCAGATCTGTTGGGTTTAAATATATTTCTTTTTGTTCTCTGGCTCCAGTTTTGATAGTGCAATAATTGCCGCACACCTCATTAAGCCGAATGCTCTCGGTGGGCCACGAGTTGTTCGTGCAGTCAAATCAGCAGCTACCGGCTTGGGATACACTCAACATAATAAAGAGTGAGCGGTGAGAGCTGCTTCTCCTGACCCAACTGCATTGCCCTGGTGGGGCAGCTGCTCCATCCCATCGTTGTTGGAGCAGGATGAGCTGACCTTGCTCCACAGTTTGTGGGCTGAGATCCATATAAACACCAGCAGCAAGAGGGGAGAGAAGCACGGAGAGAACCTGGTGCTGATTCCTCAAGCTGAAATGCTGCAATAGCTTGTGTGCGTGGAGAAGATAAGGTTGTGGGCACATGCATGTAAAGTCTGGGGGTATCCCAAAATGCAGGGCTGGACAAACTGATCCCTCCCTGGATCCTATGGCAGGATCAAAAATGTTGATGAAAGTTTTGGCTTTGTAATATTGCATGAGCTGAAGAAAAAGATGATGTGATCTTTGCTAGGTTGAGTGTTAGAAGATTTCCATCTCCTAACACAATATCCTATGTTAGAAGATTTCCATCTTCTAACTGAATGGAAATTGGTACTTTCATCTTTTGCTCTTGTATTTTGTTTTTGTTGCTGTTTTTATTTCTGACTATCATGGTTGAAGGTGACCAGACCAGAAGATGGTGAAGTTCTGGAAATGGTACTGAAATATCTAAAATATGGAAACTTTTCTCCATTTGATTTCACAGATCCTACTCCTCAATCCAAAGCCTGGTTCTTCTGAAGGGTAGAGATGTAGGTAAAGGTCCAGGTTATTTTGTTGAGACCCTGGGGCTGATACTGAAGGGGACATATGCAGAGTCTCTGTCTCCTGTTTTACTCATCCCATTGGAGGCTGGGACAGGACACGCAGCACAGTGATTCTCCCATGTCTCCATGTATCTTCTGCTGCCCCATACTAAACCCTAACCCATGAAGAGCATGATTCAGTGATCTCTCTTTAAACTTTGTAAATAGACCTGTAGGCTGCCATACATGCCTGCTGGATGAAGTCAAAGTTTTCCCTTCCAAAAAATTTTATTACTTGCCTCTGTCAAACAGACTTACTGGTGTGACAAAGATCATGAACAGAATTGCATTTCTGTGGTGAAAGACAGTGGTATCAAGACATCGTGTTGAATGTTCTCTGGAAAAGAATTCAGTATGGGCTCTGCTTGACCATTCGAGACGTCCACGAGGGTCATATTGGGAAAGAAGCTGCTTTATCAGCTCTGTTGGTTTTAAAGTTAGTTCCATAAGGAGCAGACAGGTTAAAACATGTGGGTGCTGTGCATGGATACATACCTACAGGAAAAAAATACCTTACTATCTCTGGTGTAGGGAGATGCCAGGAGAAAGAAAGTCCAATATCCTGTCCTTGGCTATGAAGACTTAACTAGCACTGGTACCATTTTTGCTCCAGATGCTTATTAGTCCAAGACTGGGACTAAGTTCCCTAAAGACATTGGATTAGGTGATTTCTGCAGAAACAGACCAAGGAGATGTCTACACATCCAGATTTCCAGTTGCAGAGATCTGCTTGATGAGACATCACTGCTGTGCCTAGCCAACAGAGCATTAGTGCCAGACATGTTATTTACAGCTGGGCTTGCTTGGCATTTGGCTTCTGTCTTGTTTGCATGGAGTCAGTCAAAGGAACTTCAATTAAAGCAAATGAAGACCAACAATTAATTTCTGCCTGTAAAAATCCTTTCTTCTTCATACCCCTTTCTCCTCCTTTGTTTAGTTTGTTTTGTGTTGTTTTCATGTCCTGAATTAGAAACGCTGGACACTTTTTGCTAAGCACTGCTCTTATCAGGGCCATTGGAGTTTCCAGCAGGAACAGAGCCTGTTTGGGGGAGCTCTACTGGGTTTGGAACAGCTCTTTATCTTGCGAGCAGCCCCATGAGGCTGTGCCCAGTGCATAGCCACATATTATATCTGTGGATATTGAAACCAAATTGTGGAGAGTCAGATCCAGCAGCAGCATAATGCAGGAGTGATTCAGCCTTGCAAGTGGGTGTTTGTAATGTTTTCATCATGACCTAGCAATATATCATCCAAACCCTGCTGACCACTTTCCTCATCAGAGATGAGTTGTCCAGCCTTATTAACCTGCCCAGAACCTCCTCCCTCATCCTCAGATGTTAAATTCTGGGGGCAGCTCCTTCTTTAATGGGCCGGAAATTTCAGCCAGGAAGCTAGAGAGGTCACCCCCGAGCTGCCCCACAATAAGGTCAGCCAAGATTAGCTGGCAATTGGGTGAGTCAAGAGTTAGGTAACAGGAAGGCAGGTGGCAGAACAGTGGCTCAGATGATGCTTGGTTTACTGTGGAGAGTAACTCACTGAAGAGGAAAAGAAGCAGGTAAGGGGTGATCCCTAGGTAACTGTAGAGGAGTATTTAAGGAGATTGCATTTCATGGTTCTGTGCTTCTGCGATGTGGAGTTGTTCCGAAAGCCCCCTCAGGAACCTCAATCACCGGCCCCCATGGACGCACCGCAGATGAGGAACTTCAAGGAGAACGACGCTCCTCCAAGGAGGGCAGCAAGGGATTCCCACAAGCTGTCAGTATAGAGATGACTTCTTCTTCCAGAAGCTCAGGAGCTCTTCCATGCCTGGTCCTACTCTACACAGAACCGGGTATGGTTCCAACTGCTTCCTCTTTATGCAACCCAATGGCTCTGCCCCATGCAGTACCAAGCTCTGAGCCTCCTTAACCTGATGTGTTGACCATAAACCTGCTGTTAGGGAGACTAAGGTGACATACTCTTCCTTCTACTCTTAAAAATACCCTACTGTGAATAGTGGGAATGATAAAGCCTGCTTTATTATCAGATGAAGTCCTGTATTCCCCTACAAGGATAATCCCATCTCCCCTCTGTACAAGTACTGCTTTGTACAAGAATCACCCATGATTTCTTTTGTTCCACTAGTGCCTCCAAGTGTTTTGATTTTTTGCAGCTATCTCTCTCTCTCTTTTTTTTTTTTTTCCCTTTCCCTTTCCTAGATCATCTAGGTCTCTATATCAACCATAGAGATAGAGGTGCTCAATCTCTTTCCTGGAAGGGAAGGGAAGCATGGGCCAACATTTCAGCTCATGCCTTGGGACCTCTGTCACATGGGTTCTGCTGCAACCATTAGGTTAGTCTGGTTTGGGGTTGCACTTTCTCTCCTGGGATTGATGATACTCCTGTACCGGCTGCTGGAAGCAAAGGACCACAGAGCAGGTGGGCTGAGGGCAAAGGAATGAGAGAACCTCCATGTGTGTCATGTTGTAGCTTCGACATTGACCCATGGGGCTCTAGAGAAGAGCAGTGGCTTCTCACTTGTGTGGAGACATATCCTTTCCCCAGTGTCAATTTTTGAGGAGTTAGTAGCCCCTGACTCTTTGCATATACTCTTAGTACTTCTTTTTTTTTTTTTCTCCCAGATACCTTGACTCATGCCAAGGAGCAAGTGACATGTCTATTTATTCCTGTCTTCAGAGATAACAAGTTCACATTTCTTTACCTGCTCCGGTAAAATTTCGCTCATGTTTCATTTAGCTTTTACTGACAGCTGAATGTGCTAGCGTGTAAAGGAGGACACCTAGAAGGAGAAGACTTTCTATCCAAACCTGCCACATGCACTTTCTTCCAAGGTGAAGGCCTTATATCAGGCTCCCTGATGGGATATTTGTTAGCTAAATGTTTTGCTGTGTGGCTCTGAGAGACGAGCACTTCTAAGCTGAATGCTGGGGAAGCAAATGCTGCAGAAGAGCATTTGTGCACTGAAATAAATATTTTTTAATATTCTAGTATGAAAATGCAAGAAAAGAGAAGATGATGGAGAGAGGCAGAGGTCACAGTGAGGAAGTCCTCCCTGGACCCGTTACTGTGTTTTTCTCCCTTCCCTGCCCTCATACCCTGGGGCATCAAATCATGGTCTGGAATTTGCTGGTCAAAAAACAGTCCTGTTCTCTGAAAAAGTGGTGGGTTGAAATGGGTTTCTCCTAGGGATCATCAGTTCTTCTTCTACTGGTCTCTTCCCTGCTGTCTGTCTACAGCAATCCAAGGCAGATGCTCGTCTGCTTTTATGCGACCCAGGCCAGTCTGAGAGCAACTCCTGGAGCTTAGGTGCCAGCCTTTCCCATTGGAACCATGAAGGTGGTCCAAACTTGGAGCACAGAGATACAGCCCACAATGCTGGGGGGGATCTGAGAGGGGAAACAGCTTTCAGGGAGGTAGGAGGTCTGACAAGGGACAATTTTTTTGGATTAATTTGCACATTATGTCCCCATGACAAACACACATGAACCTATGTAACCAAATCCCAAGTCCATGCAACACACTTCTAGGCACATGCATGGAGAAAGAGACTGCATACCAGCATGTACATACACGCAACTTCTCCTATGGGTGCAAACCCTCTCTTTCTGCCTGCCCTTGCAGTGTTTCTCATTAAAATTAGACCTTCTGATATGCTTTTCTGGTTTATATCATCAGAAATCAAATGTTGGGAAGCTGATTCTTGCAATATTGGAACGGCCACAAGCAGCTGATAGTTGTGGCTGTTCTAGTTTAGCAGACCATTTCATCGAAAAAGTCCTGATTTCAAAATGCAATGCTGCCAAAAATGACACTTTAGCCTACATCACATTTTAATTAAATCTCTATCCATTCCCTTTTGCACCTACTCCTTTCCTCCATATTATTTTCCTCCCCATCCTTCTTGCCACAAACGAACATCTAAAATCCACTGGGGAAAATGTACTCATTCAGCAATTAAATAATTGAATGTTCTGTTGGCAAAATGAACTATTGCCTGCCTTTCCTGTGCTTTTTCCCCCTTCTTTTTCCCTCTTCTTTCTTCTTCCCTCTGGTGAGATAAGGCTGCCATTCTTGAAAGCCATTTTAAATATTCATGTTTTAATTAACGGACTTTATTGCATGAACTCCATGTAAGATAATAAAAAGACTGCCTAAGGCACGACACGTTTTTTTTTGTTTGTTCTTGAAAGAGGATTTGGAAGTAAAAAGCCTAATACGTTTCCTCAAAAAACATTTGAAAAGATACACAGAAATGACAACTGTGGGTTGCTTAACAGACCTTCCCATAACCCATGGGTTCCTGCCTCTGTCTTTGCAACAGGTCTCTATCAGTGTGGAGCACGGATAAAAATAAATATAAATACATATATATATATATACTGTATAACCACACAGAACCTTTGGACTGGTTCCTCTGGACCTAAACCAGGTTCTGAATTGGGCAGAGCAGGGCAAGAAACTGCATCCAGGGGATGTTCAGGATGAAATGGAAGCAGAGCTGCAGGAAGAAGGGATCCTTCAGGAAAGGGAATTCTTGGGACTGAACAAATTCTTTGGCTTAACCTGGAAAGTTTTTTTTTTTTTTTCTTTTTTTGCATTTGGAGGATTTTTCAAAACAAAACAAAACAAAAAGCAACCTCACTCCCCAATATTTCTGGGTTGGAAAACCCAAATATTGACTGTACATTTCTGCAGTAGATTTTGCTTTCATTTAAGATAAACAAGTTGACAGACCGCATGCATTTGTAAAATATCTGGTATTGCCAGCTATGTATTTTTTTTTCTCTCAAAAGAAGAAAAATAACATTAGATGAGACTTTCTTCTGTGTGGGTGTTCTCTTATGGTGCAGCACACTGAAATTAATTCTATTTTCTGAGTGTGTCATCTGTGTTTCTCAGCATGGACTCCTGCACCCAGCTTAGCTGTGGACTTGTACTAGGGGGGTGGCCCCATGGATGCTGCACTGGTGCATCAAAGCAAGGCCAGTGTCGTATTCCTGTATCTTCCCATGACTTTGAAGCAGTCATTCTGTGCACTTATGGTAATTTTTACCTTTATTTATTTATATGTTTATTTATTTACACTCAGATCTTGAGAATAGTTTCTTAGGAAACAGAAGCAAAGCACCTCGCACTAGAATACCCAGATGCCTGCTGATAGCTTAGTGAGATTGAATATATACAGTCACATAGCAGCCTGCAACCCAGACTGGTCATAGGACTCCTCCTTTTTCAAGAAAAGGATAATCTTGTACATCTACAAAGAAAACATTCAGTTATTAAGTGTTTTAATGGTGAAATATAGAGTTTCCTGAGAACATGACTGCCTATTATTGCACTTATTCTGTTTGCTTCCTGTCTAATACTGATTTTTTGTTGTTGTTGTTGTTCTGACAGTTGAAAAAGGGGCAGTGTTCATCATCTACAGAGTGGCAAAGATGGGTCAGCACTAGCTGTATTGCACCTAGTTGTGAGTGTTCCATCTGAAACACATTTTTTAAGAACAAAAGAACAGGAATGAGCTCTTGGATGGATCCATGAGGTGGCCCAACTCATGGTGCCACTGCCCAACAGTCAGGAAAGGGTGGCAGGGACATGAGTTCCGCACCTTTGGGCCACAGCCTGCCTGGGAGCTGATTAAACTACCTTGAAACCCATCCCATGGCTGTACCCTGGGGTCTGAACCATCAACCACCATTTTTTTTTTTTTTTTTTTTTGCATTTAGCATAGATCTTGCTAATTGGCTTTTTCATTCCTCTAATTGAATGGAAATGAAGAGCAAATTATTAAACGTGGCTTCAGGAGCTGGTTCTAGTTTCTCTGCAAACAAGCAGGTTTTAGCTGGAAGAAAGTTAAGATTAACAGGCTCTCCTGTTCCACTCTTACGACAGATATCTCTCGGCTGTGATATACAGGGTTTTGGTCCCAAAGGAGGTCCACCACTCTTTTCTTGCTGAAGGTCTCATTCTGTAGGTTTGCAGGAGACTTTCTGATGGCAGTAGAATGAAGTCAGGTTGGAAGCACTGAGCCAAACTCAGCTGTCTTCCATTTCATTTGTAAACATGGATATGCCCTACTTCTGACTGTATCCTTCAGATCACTCCTCTTTGATACAAAATACCTGGGGAGGATGTGAGCAAGTTGGTTGGAAGCCTTCTTGGAGCCTAGAGATCTGTGTTGCAATGGCAGGTGCAGTGGTTCCAGGGGGTCCTCCTTTCTGGTTTTAGGTCGTTGTGGCCCTGTCAGAACCATCCTGTCCAGGGTGGAGGGGGATGAAACATTGCTGTGATGGAGCCTGTCGCTTAATGCAACGTGCTTGGCAGTGCGGTGACGTGGCCGCTCAACGTGGCCGGATCTGTGGGCGATGGGAACAGATGGCATATGCTTTGCTGAGAGCAAAGCTCTCCCGTTGCTCGCAGTGTAAAGCGATGTTTTCTTTCCTGCAGGCCTTAAATCTGTCCCTGGCGTGGCACTCTTAACCACTTTATGGCATTTACAGGCAGTTTTTTTCAAGTGTGGTGGTCACTGTTGTGAAATGGGGGCTGTAAGGGGGACTGAAAGGTTTCTCTGGGACGTTTTTCCTGGATTGAGTGGATAGTTTTGCATAAGCTGGAGTGACTTGGCTCCAAAAATCCTCCAACCTCAAGGAGCTTTAGCTCCTTTAGGTTTACATATCAACTGGCCACACAGACTGGAACAGGCTTCAGGGTCTTAATATCACGGCGACCTGGGAGTAGGCAGAGTCTGGATGGTATTTAGAGTTCTACCAGTGATTTTCTATCATTGTGATGGTGTCAGAGGACCCATGTAGATTTCCAAAGTGTGAAGACATGGGGAAAGGGCAAGCAACATATGCGAAAGCACATTGTGGTGTGCAGTTGATGCATAGAGCCAGGAAGGAGAAGAGTGGCTAGAGTACGGAACCTCTGGGTAAGGGACAGATCTGTGTTCATTTTGGAGTTGTCCTGCAAAGGCTGGGGGAAAACAGAAGGGACTAAACCTCTTCCATGAACTGCTTAAGACAGTTTGATTGTGGGGCCCCATTGAGATGATCAGATCTGACCTCCTCAACCAACTAAAGTGATGACAGAGGATGCCACTTGGTTAAAGACCACTCAACTAGGAAAGGAATGTTTGTCATGTTGAGCCATCAAGGAAGGAAAAAATCCCAAATTCCTGAAATTACATTCTCCTAGATCATGTTTGCAGTATCCTGGGACACCACAATTCCTCCCTGCTGCATGCCTGTCCTGGCTTGGAGGGTGAACTCAAGTCATGGAGTGGGGACTGGCTGGTTAAATTCCCTTTTTACATTGAATGAGAGATACATTGAATGGGAGCATGTGCTCATTTCCCTTTGTCTTTCTCATGCTAAACACAGGCCCGGAGAGGTCCTTGTCTTTGTGTCCTCATGTGGCCTTGTGGAATATTTATCAGTGGAGACGATGAGCCAGGGAAGCTCTGCAGTGCCAGGGAGAGCTCTCCCTGCTCCAACCTGGAGGGGAACAGAGAGGAGCTTGACCTTTCTTTCCGCTCAGATGTGCAGAGCTTGTCAAGCAGATGCTGCTCTTGTTCCGGGGAACACAGGCAAACAGTAGCTGAGTACTGGAATCAAAGGGCTCAAAGGCAGCTTTTCTGGGACCTCCTGCAAAGGTCCATTGGATTTTGCCCCCTTCAATGCCTCCTTCCACCCCCATGCTGATCACAACGGCGACTTGGGGGAAGGAGCTCTCCAGGTCTCTGCTCTGTCATTGATGCTCTGTGCCCTTCTGGGCAAGAAATTTAAGTGCTTGGTACCTCAGTTTCTCCCTTAAATTGTTGAGTTCAACATGCTTAAGACTTTCAGATACAAGTTAGTGGGAAAAAGCAGTTCTTCCTTCTTTTGTTTCTTTTGTTTTTTTCTTTCATTTGTTTTTCTTTTACCCTTTCCCTTTCATTATTTCTTTCACCTTTTCTTTCCTCTATCCACTTTCCTCTTTTCCTCTTTACATATATATAATATATGTATATGTTTTTTCTCTCTATAACACTCATCTGTTTATCCATGTGTACTCTATTATCTGGGCTTTGTGAAAAAAAATCCAGAAAACAAGACAGAGAAGCAGCATTTGAAAGCACTCAGGGCACAGGGAGATGCTCTTTGCTGGACTTTCTACCAAGCCTTTCCCAATTCACCAGGACTCTGAGTGTACAAATATAATTTCTTTCCTTCCCAGAGTCTTAGATGTTTCACACAGTAAACTTTCATTGCATTTTGAACCTTCCATCTGTTCCTAATTATTCGGGGAAGATATTTTCACATACCTGCAACATTTTTTTCTAAAATTTCCTGACTTTTTATTTTTATATAAACCATTAAAAAAATCCCCTCCAGACTCCCTCAGCAGTGACACACACACACAGTTCTAGCTTTTCTGCTCCCCCGCAAATGTGTCTAGCGGGAACGTTGCACAAACAACATTTCTTTATAAGATTTCCATTTTTTTTCACTGGAAAACAGTAGCAAAACACAAATGTTTCCATGGAAAATATTCTTGGGTCAGAAGTCAATTCAGTTATTTTAGTGAAAAGTGCTTTAGGGAAAACCCTCGCCATCGCATGCCCTGATGAAACATCTTTGCCCTGCTCTCTGCTGAAATCTTGACTTGGTTGGTCATTAGATGGCACTGTGTTTTTCTTTTTCCACTCTTGAGCAGTCTCCCAGCACAGCAGGGGCAAAGAGGTGAGCAAAAAAACGTCTTCAGACTGGAGATCCTGATTGCACAGTGTCTGAAAATGGGGTGATTATCGACAGAGTTCCTATCTCCCCACACTGCTGTGCACTTGGCAGTTTATGTGCCAGAACATCAGAATCAGCAGCATTTTGGTGCTGGGTCAAATAATCTTTATAATCCTCCCTTCAGCACAGCTGTGTTTTGTGGGGTGTTTACTGGCTCCTCTTTGAGCCATTGATAGGTGAAGTTTAGCAAAGGGTAGTCTTTATAATTGCTGATGAAGCGCTTGTCCATATTCTAGAATTTTGGTAGTTCTCCTATGTGCATATTTTTTAATCCTACCCTGTTTTATCATTTCAGGATATCTGGGGATATGGGAAGGAGTTTATAATTCCTACCTGAAAATCATAGTCCACATGGAACTTGGAGTCCTTTGGGTGCAAACAGTGGATGTTTCAGGCTGTGTTAGTTGGAGGGACTGCTGTCCAGGGAATGATTTTGGGCCTGGATTGTCCTCAGAGCTGCATAATGTTCCTGTGAACGGATGTATTGATAACTGCTGAAAATGTACACCATTACTGCAAACTGCCTTCATGACAGTCACGTCTAGTTTCCATGTTCTCCCTCTCCAAAGTCAGCTCCTGTGGTCCCCCAGAAGATCCATTTGCAGTGCCTTGTGAGGCTTGAATTCCACATCCCTCCAACCACATCCACATCTATTCAACCAAGCTTGGAGATGTGATAGACTCTATTGTATAAAAAAGAGGAAACTAAGAATCCCTGGTGTGGTATAGATTCAGATATGAACCTTGAAGAGGGTTGAGCATGTGCAAAACCTGTTGTCTTCAAAGGACATTTGACAGA